>NC_069402.1:3233049-3291896 GCF_026875155.1 Cherax quadricarinatus | reverse complement strand
CACAGTATCAGGTGAGTGAGCCAGCGTAATCTAGGGTTTTTGGCCCTGAACGTAAACCCGTAGATCTACGGGACGGACCCTGAAAGGGGTTAATATTATGTTATTATTAATTTGGGTAACTGAGAAGATCAAATTCCTGTCAGACCACTACCAGTTAAAGGTTCCCTTGATGCTGTGAGGGGTTTTGACTGGGAAAATTGGATTTTGTGTTCCCTTTTTTTGTTTTTTTTTATTTAAAAAAAATTTTTTTTTTTTTTTTTTTTCAATGGTTCGTTTAAATTAAAAATAAAAAATTAATAATACGTAGTTAATAACAGAAGGGCCTTTTTTTTTGGTATGAGAAAACAATTTAAGTTTTTTTTGGGGACTTCTTATGGGGTTTGTTTTTTTTAAGGTTTGGGAAATTTTTTTTAACCAAAGGTTATAAAAAAAGTAATGAAAAAAAAGTTGGGGAAAAAAAAAGTTTTTTTATGAATTAAGGGAATAAAAAAAAAGGATAAAACCCCCAAGGAATAATTAAAATATGAAATCAAATATTGAATTTTAACAAAAGTGAAAATAAATAAATGACATTTTGAATTACCCCAAATATAAAACCCCCCCCCATAAAATTATTAGCATAAAAATTAACCCCCCAAAAATAAATGAAAACCCCCAAAATAACCTCTGACAATTGAAAGTAATAAACATTTACAAAAATTTTAAAATTTTTTTTTTTTAAAATTGTTTAGTGGGTTTTTTTTGAAAATGTGATTTAACTTTATTTCCCTAAAATCTGTTTCCTTTTCCCGAAAGCAGGGAAAACTTTTCCCCTTGGGGTTTTTGTATTTATCCTAGAAGGGGGCGGTAAAATAGACTGGGAAACTTTTTTTTGAAATATGTAATGGTAAAATTTCCGTTCCCAAAAAAATTTTTTAAAATAATTTTTTTTTTTTTCAATTTAAAGTTTTTACGAAAACAATCGAAATCAAGTAAGCAATAAAAAAATAATAATAACTTTACACTTCCCTTTACTGAAGATTTTGGGGTGGAAAAGATGGGGGGGGGATGGGATGAAGGTGTATCTTGTTTGGAAGGGAATTCCTTCCTTAGGATTTCAGGTAGCAAGCCCTTTTTCTGGGGTTATTTCCCCTTCTTTTTTAATGCCACGGGGAACAACTTGAGAGTCACTGGCCCCCTGTCGCACAAATTTCCCCAAAAGTGTCTGTTTCTGGATTTCTTTAAATTTGCTTAAAGTGGGACAAGGGTTTTGTTCTAAAGCTGCAGATATGGCTTGTTTCACTTGTCAGGTGATACTTTTCAACAAAACTTTGCAATCTTCCACTTTGAAAACATGTCCTTAATCCCGAAGAAGGCCCTCCTTCACTCTTTTTCCTCCCCCTCTGAAGCAAGTTCCTCGCTGTGGTCTGATGTTTTCCCAATTTAAAGCTCTTGCAGTTCGTCAGTGGTTGTCTTCCTGTGGTCCTCCCCCAAAATCTTCCCCATCCCTACCACCTCCAACCCCATGGACTTGCCCAAAGCCACAACACCTTCCACAACAGGGAGAGGGTCGGCAGGTGGGTCTCCTCAAACCCCTTTAAAAAACCCCCTGGATTGTGTTTTTTGCTTTCTTTACCAAAGGGTTGCACTGCTTTCCCGGGCCCACGGTGACTTTTTTAGCAATTGCAATACAAAAAACAATGGATATTACGTTAACCCGCGGGGGGATGGTCACGTTTGGTAAACAATGGAAAATGAGGTGAATTGTGTGGGAGAGGCTTTGTGTGCCGGGGGACGGGGAGATGGGTACCGGCGGTCGCGAATATAAGCTAATCCGAAAAATCGAGGGCCAAATTTTGCCAAAAAAAAATTGCGAAAGTGAATTTTTAAGAAAGCGATGCTACCGAAACTTGGGGTCACTGTTATCAAATTGGACAGAAAAAGGCGGGGGCTTTTGCCGCGCCCCATATTATGGCCTTTTTTATTCTTCTAGAGTATATATCAGTTTATGTTTTAATTATATTTGTCTATTGTGTATATCAGATGAATTGTAAAAGATAAATAAGCCTCAGTTATAACGCGTATTTTGTGATTTTTTTTCTCTCCGAGCCACAAAGCTCATTCAAAGGGGGTTCATTTATTTTCACCTGGACCCCAAAGTTACCTACCACACCCTCTCTAAATGTTTCCCTATTCAGCGTTTAGATCCCCTACCACAATTACTCTTTCACTTTGGGTTTAAAGGTTTTCCTTTAAACGCTTAACATTCCCAAAATCCTCTCTCTCCCTACACCCTCTTTCTCCAGGTGCTAACACTTTTTATGACCCACTTTCAATCTGACCCCTTTTTTAATCCACAAATCCTTGAATTTACACATTTATATTCCCTCTTCCTTCCCAACTGGTCCTTCAAACTTTGCTACCCCTCCTTACCTCTAACCTTTCACTACTCCTGGCTTAATCCCATTTTTTCTCCCCCCTGAAAATGCCCACCCCCTTAGCTTTTTTTCGCTTTGGGCCAGGGCATCCATTCTTTTCTTCAAACACAGCAATCCTCTTTTTTATATCTGCACACATCCCCCAACATTCAAGCATCCATTTTATAAAATTTTTCTTCTTCTGTTTTTAAAAAATGTGGCAGGAGAAGGGGGTTTTCCCCTTCTCCTTTGGCACTTTTGCTGCCTCATACGACATGCATGGGTACGGAGGAAAGATTTTTTTCCCCTTCCCCCTGGACAAAAAAGAGAAGAAAAAACAAGAACAAGAGTTATTAAGAAAAAGAAGAAAAACCCTAGATGTGTGTATGTGTGTGTGTGTGTGTGTGTGTGTTATATATATTATATATATATATATATATAATATATATATATATATATATATATATATATATATATATAATTATAATATATATATTTATATTTATATATATATATATTTATATATATATATATATATATATATATATATATATATATATATATATATATATTATATATATATATATATATATATATATATATATATACAGTGGACCCCCGGTTAACGATATTTTTTCACTCCAGAAGTATGTTCAGGTGCCAGTACTGACCGAATTTGTTCCCATAAGAAATATTGTGAAGTAGATTAGTCCATTTTAGACCCCCAAACATACACGTACAAACGCACTTACATAAATACACTTACATAATTGGTCGCATTCGGAGGTAATCGTTATGCGGGGGTCCACTGTATATATATATTATATATACATGTATATATATATTCCTATTGGTAAAAAAAAATATATTAAAAGATGGGGTGGTAGGGGAAGTGGAATATTCAAACGGCTTCAGGAAGAAATCCAAATATTCTTCCTTGAAGCCTTTTTATCCACTTCTCCGAGGCTATGGGTCCCACAATTTACGCCAGAGGTGGAGACGGCCGACTTGTTGAAAAAAAAGAAATATATATAAATATATATAATTATATATATATATATATATATATATATATATATAAATATATATATATATATATATATATAATATATATATATATATATATATATATATATACAGTGGACCCCCGCATACCGTACGCATCGCATACCGTACAATCCGCATACCGGACGCTTTGATCGCAAAAATTTTGCCTCACATACCGCCCAAAAACCCGCTCACTGCCCTTCGTCCGAGACGCGTCCAATGTGCGGCCTGAGCCATGCTCACATGTTGCGCCGGTGGCATTGTTTACCAGCCAGCCTCCGCGGTAACATCCAAGCATACAATCGGAACATTTCGTATTATTACAGTGTTTTTGGTGATTTTTTCTGGAAAATAAGTGACCATGAGCCCCAAGAAAGCTTCTAGTGCCAACCCTACAGCAATAAGGGTGAGAATTACTATAGAGATGAAGAAAAAGATCATTGATAAGTATGAAAGCGGAGTGCGTGTCTCCGAGCTGGCTAGGTTGTATAATAAACCCCAATCAACCATCGCTACTATTGGTGGTACAGCTGCTGCTGCTGCACTGTCAGCTGCTGCTACTGCTGTAGCATCGTCTGCTGCTGCTGTAGCATCGTCTGCTGCTGCTATAGCACGTCTGCTGCTGCTGTAGCATCGTCTGCTGCTGCTTAGCATCGTCTGCTGCTGCAGTCGCCCCCCCCACCCCCCCCCCCCTTCTTAGCTCCACTTTTTAAAATTTATTTCAAAATTACCAGGAAAAAAAAATTTTTAAAAAAGGGGGGGTAAATAATATTAAAATTTTCAAAAAAATAAATATTTTTAATTTTTTAATATTTATATTAAATTTACCCAAGGGGGAAACCCAAACTTTTTGAAAAAAAAAAATTTTAAATAAAAATTTTTAAATTTAAAATTTTTAAAAAAAAAAAATTATTTTTAAAAATTTCAATTTTTTAATTATTTCGGGAAAGTACGACCCCTCGCAAAGTAAAAATCAAAACCCGGCCCTTTGATAAAAATTTTTTGTTTTTCCGAAAAAACCGCCCAGCTTCGCCAACCTCCAATGGGGGGGACCATGAATGGGGGTCTTTTGTTTAAACCCAGTTTCCCGGGTAACAAACAAAAAACAAACCCCCCCCCCCCCCCCCCCCCCCCCCCCCCCCCCCCCCCCCCCCCCAAAAAACCCCCCCCCCCCCCCCCCCCCAATTGTAAAAAACCCCCCAATAACCATCGCTATATTGGGGGTACGCTGCTGCTGCTCACTGTAGCGCTGTACTGCTTAGACGTCGTGTGCTGGCATCGTTGCTGCTGCTATAGCACGTCTGCGTGCTGTGCATTCTGTGCTGCTTTGCATCGTTGCTGCGCGTAGCATCGCTGCTGCTGCTGTACATCGTCTGTTCTGCTTTTCCCCCCTTTTAATATAATTATAAAAAGGGGCCCCACTTATACGGGGGTTAGGTTCCAGGTACCCCCTAAAGCGAAAACCGCCGTAAAGGGGAAACACCCTTTTTTTTTTCCACTTACAAATGCATACAAAACTAGATAAAAATTTACATAACATAATTAAGTTGCAATAGAACCAGGCATCAAAAAACAATAAAAAAGTACAATCAACATAGTGCATCATTTCTTACCTTTAAAATATTTTTTGTCTTAATCTAGGGTGAGACAAGTAGTATTTATTGCAAGAAATCAAGGTGGGATGTATGGTAGTCCCAGGCTACCATACCAGGGGACCCCCCCCACAATACAAATTTTATGATATTTTAGCATCCCAGAGCGATAAAATGTATATCAGTTTTACTCATATTTCCTTAAAAAAATTTGTAGTCTTAATGGGGTCAGGGTAAGTAAATGAGATAAAACGAATAAAAGAGAGGAGAAAGAATGAGTGCTGAGAGAACAGGGGAGGTTTGTAAACAAACCAGGCGAATTAATTTTTTTAAACAAACAAAGTGTACACGTCTGGTTTGTGTACAAGTTTCATTTTGTACAGGGTTTTCTTACATTTATACGGTAGAATTAATAAAGAAGAACACCCCATTCTCATGTAACATATTTGAGAAGAAAAGTGCTCTGAGTGAAGGCAATGCAAATAAGTCATCGACTTTTTTGGTTATCCTGGTTCTTAACATATGTTTTTTGTATATAATCTATGAAAAATGTATTTGTTTACCGAATAAACTTACTTCTAATAAAAGGAAAATTTTTACAGTTACCCCCAGAAAAACATTTTCTTTATGTTTTGATTTGAAAAATGTTTTCTTGGGTCACTTTTACAAGTTACCTAGCTCCACATCTCATATTATGTTTATTTATTCTATTGTAGGTGTATTTAATCTTTTTTTTTTATGTATGTGTTTATTTTATAATTTTGAAAAAAAATATCTGGGTGGATTAATGAAAATGTGTAATTAAAAGTAATATACAAAATTTAATAAGACTCGGGGATTTTATTATTATTATTGATTTTTTAATTTTGGCGTCCTTGTGCAAGTGTCTGCTACCAATTCATATTTATGTTTATTTTTCTATTGTGGGGGGGTTAAAATTTATCATCTTTTTATGTATGTATCGTGTTTATTATATAATTTTGAAAAAAAAAATCATAGATGGGGTTAAAGAAAATGTGATTTAACGTAATATACGAATTTAAATGAGAGATGATTATTATTATCTTCAATATGACGTCTGGAGAATAAGCACTCTTACTGATTTTAAATGTGTCCCGATGGCACCAGTAGTAAGTTTATTAAGTAAGGGTATACATAATAAAATTATCAGAGTAATTAAAATATGAAAAACTTTTAAAAACTTTTTAAAATTTTTGGATTTTCCCAGAAAAATGCAGAGACTTAGTGCTTACTGACTCACAAGAATGAAAACAAAAAAGGGTGGGGCGCGGGATCGTATTGAAAGTCAGGGGGGGAGCCGTATAGCGGTTTTGGTAAAAATTTGAAATATCGAATTAGCGGAACGCCGTAAAGTGAAACGCCGTAAAGCGGGGCCTTCCTGTATAAAATTTATATATATATATATTTTTATATAAAATATTATAATATATATATATATATATATTTATATATATATAGTGTGGGTTTGGTAGACAGCAACCATCCGGGAGGTACCCCTCCTCCAAAATGAATGTAAAAAAAAGCCTGTAATTGTTTTACATGATGTAGGATTGCTGGTGTCTTTTGTCTGTCTAAAAAAAGCAAGATCACAGGTTGTCTTGCTATTCTACTTACATTGGTCACCTACACATACATTAAAGTTTTTTTACCATATCTGAGTTTTCTTTATTTTATTTAAAAGTTCTTGTCTTATACTTTTTTTCCTTTTATATCCTGGAAGGGAATAAGAATCTTTCCTCGTAAGCCTGCGTGTTGTAAAAATCAACTAAAAGCCGGAAACAATGGGGTTTTAACTCCTTTTCCCTGTAAAATTAGTAAAAAGAATAAGAAGAAGAAAATTGTCAAAATGGGAAGTCTAATGTGCGTGGGTGTTGTGCAAATGATAAGAAAAAATGATTTTGGATTTTGAATGAAAGAGGCTGGATTCCCCGGTTTAAAAGGAAATGAAGCTGAAGGGGGTGGGGGGTTTCAAAGGAGGGAATAAAAGGATTAGGGAGGGGTTTCAAAAAGAGTTAGAGCTAAAAAAGGGTGCAATAATATTGAAGATAAACTATGGCAGGAAAGAGGGACTATAAATGTATTAATTCAAGGATTTTGTGGAGTAAAAAAAAGATTGGATGTGAAAAGTGGGTTATAGTAAGCATGTATGCACCTGGAGAAGAAAGAAGTGTAGAGGAGAGAGAGAGATTTTGGGAAATGTTGAGTGAATGCATGGGGAGTTTTGAATCAAGTGTAAGAGTAATGGTGGTTGGGGATCTCAATGCTAAAGTGGGCAAAAATGTTATGGAGGGAGTAGTAGGTAAATTTGGGGTGCCAGGGGTAAATGTAAATGGGGAGCCTTTAATTGAGCTATGTGTAGAAAGAGATTTGGTAATAAGTAATACATATTTTATGAAAAAGAGGATAAATAAATATACAAGACTAGTACAGTGGACCCCCGCATAACGATGGCATCACATAGCGATTTTTCCGCATACCGCTTACTTTTATCGCAAAATTTTTGCCGCGCATACCGATTAAAAACCCGCTCACCGATTTTCGTCCGAGACGCGTCCAATGTGCCCTCACATGTGCCGCCCGTCCCATTGTTTACCAGCCAGCCTCCGCGGTAACATCCAAGCATACACTCGGAATATTTCGTATTATTACAGTGTTTTCGGTGCTGTTTCTGGAAAAATAAGTGACCATGGGCCCCAAGAAAGCTTCTAGTGCCAACCCTGTGGTAAAAAGGGTGAGAATTAGTATGGAAATTAAGAAAGATTTTGAAGGGTTTGGGGCTAACCCTGAGAAGCCTATGCCAGTTGTGGAATCCATTGTGCCTACTTCAAGATTAAGGAAATGTGTGCACAGTGGGTTGAACTGCAAACCTTTATAGATGAAAATCACCCTGACACAGCTGTTGCAAGCCGTGCTGGTGACTATTTCAATGACAATGTTGTGGCCCATTTTAGACAAATCGTAAAGGAACGGGAGGTACAGAGCTCTATGGACAGATTTGTTGTGCGACAGAGGTCCAGTGACTCTCAAGCTGGTCCTAGTGGCATTAAAAGAAGAAGGGAAGTAACCCCGGAAAAGGACTTGCTACCTCAAGTCGTAATGGAAGGGGATTCCCCTTCTAAACAGTAAGAAGATAATGCTCTCCCCTCCTCCCATCCCATCAATCATCACCAGATCTTCAATAAAAGTAAGTGTCATGTAATTGTGCATGCCTTTTTCAGTTTGTGTGTATTAAAATTAACATTTCATGTGGTAAAAAAAAAATTTTTTCATACTTTTGGGCGTCTTGCACGGATTAATTTTATTTCCATTATTTCTTATGGGGAAAATTCATTCGCATAACGATTATTTCGCATAACAATTATCCCTCTTGCACGGATTAAAATCGTTAACCGGGGGTCCACTGTACATGCACAATATATACTGTGCATGTACTACTCTACTATTGTGCATGTATCCTTCTCTTTGTGTGTAGGAAAATGTATATTTCACGTGGTAAAAATTTTTTTTTCATACTTTTGGGTGTCTTGCACGGATTAATTTGATTTCCATTATTTCTTATGGGGAAAATTCATTCACATACCGATTATTTCGCATACCAATGAGCCCTCTTGCACGGATTAAAATCGGTATGCGGGGGTCCACTGTATGTTATATATATATATATATATATATATATATATATATATATATATATATATATATATATATATACAGTGGACCCCCGCATAACGATGGCATCGCATAGCGATTTTTCCGCATAACGATTACTTTTATCGCAAAATTTTTGCCGCGCATACCGATTAAAAACCCGCATACCGATTTTCGTCCGAGACGCGTCCAATGTGCCCTCAGCCAGCCTCACATGTGCCGCTCCGTCCCATTGTTTACCAGCCAGCCTCCGCGGTAACATCCAAGCATACACTCGGAATATTTCGTATTATTACAGTATTTTTCGGTGCTGTTTCTGGAAAATAAGTGACCATGGGCCCCAAGAAAGCTTCTAGTGCCAACCCTGTGGTAAAAAGCGTGAGAATTAGTATGGAAATTAAGAAAGATTTGAAGGGTTTGGGGCTAACCCTGAGAAGCCTATGCCAGTTGTGGAATCCATTGTGCCTACTTCAAAGATTAAGGAAATGTGTGCAGAGTGGGTTGAACTGCAAACCTTTATAGATGAAAATCACCCTGACACAGCTGTTGCAAGCCGTGCTGGTGACTATTTCAATGACAATGTTATGGCCCATTTTAGGAAAGTCTTGAAGGAACGGGAGGTACAGAGCTCTATGGACAGATTTGTTGTGCGACAGAGGTCCAGTGACTCTGAAGCTGGTCCTAGTGGCATTAAAAGAAGAAGGAAGTAACCCCAGAAAAGGACTTGCTACCTCAAGTCCTAATGGAAGGGGATTCCCCTTCTAAACAGTAAGAAGATAATGCTCTCCCCTCCTCCATCCCATCAATCATCACCAAAATCTTCAATAAAAGTAAGTGTCATGTAATTGTGCATGCCTTTTTCAGTTTTTGTGTATTAAAATTAACATTTCATGTGGTAAAAAATTTTTTTTTTCATACTTTTGGGCGTCTTGCACGGATTAATTTTATTTCCATTATTTCTTATGGGGAAAATTCATTCGCATAACGATTTTTCGCATAACGATGAGCCCTCTTGCACGGATTAAAATCGTTAACCGGGGGTCCACTGTATATATATATATATATATATATATATATACACACACCTACCATCCGACTTACGACCTGCTCGACTTACGACCACTCGACTTACGACCGTACTTTTTATGCCAAATTTCTGGGAAATAAACAACTATTTGTGTTGTACACAGTGTTTATCCTAAACCTTACAGTATAAAATACAGTACTAACAACACAAAAAGTAAAGTAAAACATGAAACACCAAAATAAAACAATAAAATAAAGTCATTACAAAAATGTTTTGTTGATATTCAGTGGTAAAGTTCGACTTACGACCATTTCGACTTACGACCGGTTTCTCGGAACCGAACTCGGTCGTAAGTCGGATGGTAGGTGTATATACATGTACAGTGGACCCCCGCATAACGATGGCATCACATAGCGATTAATCCGCATACCGCTTGTTTTAATCGCAAAAATTTTGCCTCACATACCGCTTAAAAACCCGCTCACCGATTTTCGTCCGAGACGCGTCCAATGTGCGGCCTGAGCCACGCTCACATGTTCCGCCGGTGGCATTGTTTACCAGCCAGCCTCCGCGGTAACATCCAAGCATACAATCGGAATATTTCGTATTATTACAGTGTTTTCGGTGCTTTTTCTGGAAAATAAGTGACCATGGGCCCCAAGAAAGCTTCTAGTGCCAACCCTACAGCAATAAGGGTTAGAATTACAATAGAGATGAAGAAAAAGATCATTGATAAGTATGAAAGTGGAGTGCGTGTCTCTGAGCTGGCCAGGTTGTATAATAAACCCATCAACCATCGCTACTATGCGTGTACACTGCTGCTGCTGCTGCACTGTCAGCTGCTGCTGCTGCTGCACTGTCAGCTGCTGCTGCTGCTGTAGCATCGTCTGCTGCTGCTGTAACATCGTCTGTTGCTGCTGTAGCATCGTCTGTTGCTGCTGTACCACCGTCAGCTGCTGCTGCTGCTGTAGCATCATCTGCTGCTGCTGTAGCATCGTCTGTTGCTGCTGTACCACCGTCAGCTGCTGCTGCTGCTGCTGTAGCACCGTTGTTGGTGTGGCTTATTGAGAATACCAAGAAACAATTAACCCCAGAGGATTTGCCACCCAGGATAACCCAAAAAAGTCAGTGTACATCGAAGACTGTAACTTATTTCCATTGGGGTCCTTAATCTTGTCTCCCAGGATGCAACCCACACAAGTCGACTAACACCCAGGTGAACAGGAAAAAATGCCTGGAACTAGTGCTCATATTGGTGAATTTAAAGCCAGCAAAGGTTGGTTTGAGAGATTTAAGAATCGTAGTGGCATACACAGTGTGATAAGGCCTGTTCTGGAAGAAAATGCCAAACAGGACTACAGTACTCAGGAGGGAAAAGGCACTCCCAGGACACAGTGTCTCATCAGTCATTGCTGCATCTTCAATAAAGGTAAGTGTCATTTATTCTTCATTTAGTAGACTAGTACAGGAAGGCCCCACTTATACGGCGGGTTAGGTTCCAGGCTACCGCCGTAAAGCGGAAATCGCCGTAAAGTGGAACACCCTTTTTTTCCACTTATAAATGCATACAAACACTAGATAACAAGTTTACACTAACATATATTAAGTTAGCAATAGAACCAGGCATCAAAAAACAATAAAAAGGTACAATACACACATAGTGCACTCATTACTTACCTTAAAATATTTATAGTCTTAATCTAGGGTGAGACAAGTAGTATTTATTGTAAGAAATCAAGTGTGGTATGTATTGTAATAGCCTCACCAGGCCACCCCACCCACACATACTATTCTATGATATTTAAGCATCCCAGAGCGATAAAATGTATATACAGTTCACTCATTACTTACCTTAAAATATTTGTAGTCTTAATGTAGGGTCAGGAGTAAGTAAATGAGATAAAACGAATAAATGAGAGAGAGAAAGAATGAGTACATGAGAGGGGGCAGGCGCAGTTATGTAAAACAAACCAGGGGAAGGTAAGTTTTGTAAACAAACGAAATGTACACGTCTGGTTTGTGTACAAGTTACATTGTGTACAGGTTGTCTCTACATTGATACGGTAGAATTAATAAAGAAGAACACTCCCATTCTCATGTAACATCATTTTGAGAAGAAATGAAGCTCTGAGTGAAGGCAATGGAAATAAGTCACACTGACTTTTTTGGGTTATCCTAGGTTCTCTACACGTATGTTGTTATGTATGATAATCTATGTAACTGTATTTGTGTATACCTGAATAAACTTACTTACATACATACGAAAGGAATAATTTTTCTACAGTTACCCCCAGTAACACATTTACTCTTATGTTAGATTAGAGAAAATGTTATTTCTTGCCATCACTTGTACAAGTTATGTGGCTCCCACATCTTATATTTTATGTTTATTTATTCTATTGTGGGGTGTATTTATCATCTTTTTATGTTATGTATCGTGTTTATTATATAATTTTGAAAAAATATCATGGATGGATTAATGAAAATGTGTATATTACCGTAATTAACGACATTTAATGAGACTCGGTATTGTTATTATCACCACTTGTGCAAGTCGTCTGCTACGACATCTCACATTTGTTTATTTATTCTACTGTGGGGTGTATTTATCTTATTTATATGTTATGCATCGTGTTTATTATATAATTTTGAAAAAAATATCATGGATGGATTAATGAAAATGTGTATATTAACGTAATATACGACATTTAAATGACTCGATGTATGTAAGTTTATTTAGGTACAGGTATACATAAGTATAATTATCAGAGTATATATAAAATATGAAATAACTTTTAAAAACATTTGAAATTTTGGAGTTTCCAGACAAAATGGAGAGACTTAGTGCTTACTGAGCTCATGGAGAATGTAAACAAACAGGGTGGGGCACGGTGACCGTATTAGAAAGTCAGG
This sequence comes from Cherax quadricarinatus, assembly GCF_026875155.1. Taxonomy (NCBI): domain Eukaryota; kingdom Metazoa; phylum Arthropoda; class Malacostraca; order Decapoda; family Parastacidae; genus Cherax; species Cherax quadricarinatus. The sequence goes on along the minus strand of NC_069402.1, from coordinate 3,279,252 downwards.
TGGGGGGAGCCGTATAGTGAGTTTTGGTCATAATTTGAAATGTCCGTATTAGCTGAACGCCGTAAAGCGGAACGCCGTAAAGCGGGGCCCTCCTGTACATGCACAATATATACTGTGCATGTACTACTCTACTATTGTGCATGTATCCTTCTCTTTGTGTGTGGGAAAATGTATATTTCATGTGGTAAAATTTTTTTTTTCATACTTTTGGGTGTCTTGCACGGATTAATTTGATTTCCATTATTTCTTATGGGGAAAATTCATTCGCATACCGATTATTTCGCATAACAATTACCCCTCTTGCACGGATTAAAATCGTTATGCGGGGGTCCACTGTATATATATGTATATGTATATATATATATATATATATATATATATATATATATATATATATATAATATATATATATATATATATACATGTTATATATATATATATATATATATATATATATATATATATCATATATATATATGTGTGCTTACCTGTGTAGTGTGACCTAAGTGTAAGTAGAAGTAGCAAGATATACCTGTTATCCAGTGTGTTTATGAGACAGAAAAGAGACACCAGCAATCCTACAACATGTAAAACAGTTTCAGGTTTCTGTTTCACAGTCACCTGGCAGAACGGTAGTACCTCCCTGGGTGGTTGCTGTCTACCAACCTACTACCTTGTTTACCAGTACAGTGGAACCTCTACTTGCGAGTTTAATCCACTCCATGACCTTGCTCGCAACTGGATTTGCTCATTTGCAGAGTCAATTTTCCTCATTTAAATTAATTGAAATGCAATTAACCCGTTCCAGTGGAATTCTGTACTTCAGTAATTTCGTTAATATCAACTCTACGGCTTATCTATCTATCTCACTTCATCTAATATGACATAACAAACAATATGAATAATATAGAAACATGATATATACTCTAGAATGAATAAAATATGTCATTCACGTAGTGGTATGGGTGGTGTCGGCGGTGGATGAGAGTTTGTCTGGAGACCGGGCAAAATACTTCATGAATAATTTCGCTAATATCATCTATACGGTTTATTTATATATCACAGTACATCTAATATGACATAACAGACAATATAAATAACATAGAAACACGATATATACTCTAGAATTAACAAAATATGCCATTATGTAACAGGTGGAGGCGGCCACAACCGCTCCCTCTTTGTTGTGGTAAACACTGCCATCTAGTGACGGCCTTTTGAAGCCGTCTATTATTATAATTATTATATGTAGTACATTATTATTATATACAGTGGACCCCCGCATAGCGAACTTAATCCGTGCAAGAGGGCTGGCCGTTATGCGAAATGTTCGCTATGCGAATTAATTTTCCCCATAAGAAATAATGGAAATAAAATTAATCCGTGCAAGACACCCAAAAGTATGAAAAAAAAATTTTTTTACCACAAAAAAATGTTAATTTTAGTACACACAAACTGAAAAAGGCATGCACAATTACATACACTTACTTTTATTGAAGATCTGGTGATGATTGATGGGATGGGAGGAGGTGGAGAGGGGTGTTAGTGTTTAGAAGGGAATCCCCTTCCCATTAGGACTAGAGGTAGCAAGTCCTTTTCTTGGTTACTTCCCTTTCTTCTTTTAATGCCACTAGGACCAGCTTCAGAGTCATGGACTTCTTTCGCCAAAAATATCTGTCCATAGTGGCCTGTACCTCTCGTTCCTTTATGATTTGTCTAAAGTGGTTCCACAACAGTGTCATTGTAACAGTCACCAGCACGGCTTGCAATAGCTGTGTGAGGGTGGATTTTCATCAAAAAGGTTTGCACTTCAAGCCTTTTTTGCACACATTTCCTTTAAATCTTTGAAGTAGGCAATTCCTTCAATTTCTCTCTCCCCTCCTTTGAACCAGTTTCCCCAGGTCTGGCCCTCTTGCTCTTGAATTTGATCTATCAGCTCATCAGTGGTTAGTTCTTCATTGTCCTCCCCCACCAACTTTTCCCACATCCCCCCCACTAACCTCAACCCCAAGGACTTCCCCAATTCCACAATTGATTCCTCAACTGGTATACTACTCCTCTCAGGGTTAGCCTCAAACCCTTCAAAATCCCTTTGTCTACACTTTTGGGCCCCACAGTTTCTTCCAAGCAGAGTTCAAGGTCTTTAGTCACTCCCTCCCAAGCCTTACCTAAAAGGTTTACCCCAATTGAGGATATAAAGTGACCCTTCCAAAACTCATTAGAGTAAATTTCGAGTGTCTGTGGCACTTCAAAGCACTTTTGAACAGAGCTTTTGTGTACAGTTTCTTGAAGTTGGAAATGGGCCTGCTGGTCCATGGGCTGCAGGAGAGGGGTGGTATTTGGAGGCAAAAACTTCACCTTAATGAAGCTCATGTCCCCATAAAGTCGCTCTGCCACGTCTTTTGGATGAACCCGGGGCATTGTTAACACCAGGAGGCACTTAAGGTCTAATTTCTTTTCAGTTAGGTAAACTTTCACATTGGGGGCAAATGCATGGTGTAACCAGTTATAGAAAAATTCCCTAGTTTACCCATGCCTTACTGTTTGCCCTCCACAGCACACACAAAATTTTCCTTGAGGACATTCTTTTGCCTGAACGCCTGGGAGTTTCAGAGTGATACACTAATAAAGGCTTAACTTTGCAATCACCACTAGCATTGGCACACATCAACAAAGTAAGCCTGTCTTTCATAGGCTTATGTCTGGAGTGCCTTTTCCTCCTGAGTAAGTAGGTCCTGCTTGGCATTTTCTTCCAGAACAGGCCTGTTTCATCAAAAATTAAACACTTGTTCAGGTTCCAGTCCTTCAGTTTCTATGTACTCCTTGAATTCATGCACATATTTTTTTTAGCCGCTTTGTGGTCCGAACTGGTAGCCTCACCATGCCGTATCACACTTTTGGATGCCACTACGCTTCTTAAATCTCTCAAACCAACCTTTTCTGGGCCCTTTAAAATTCACTCACATCATCACTAGTTGCAGGCATTTTTTTAAAATTTAAAACGTCATGCAACTTCCTAGCCTTTTCACATATGATCGCTTGAGAGACGCTATCTCCTGCTAGCTGTTTTTCATTTATCCACACCCAAAAACAGTCTCTCAACATCTTCCATCACTTTGCGATCTTTGTTCGAAAACACAGTTAAACCTTTGGCAACAACAGCTTCCTTGATTGCCGTTTTCTTGCCCACAAAAGAAGAGATGGTTGATTTTGGTTTCTTGTTAAAAAACCCGACCAGGTCGGTGATACGTACTCCCCTTTCATACTTATCAATGATCTCTTTCTTTTATTTCAATGGTATTCTTACCCTTTGAGGTGTAGGGTTGGCACTAGAAGCTTTCTTGGGGCCCATGGTCACTTATTTTCCAGAAACAGCACCGAAAACACTGTAAAAATACGAAATATTCCGAGTGTATGCTTGAATGTTACCGCGGAGGCTGGCTGGTAAACAATGGGACGGGCGGCACATGTGGGCTGGCTGAGGGCGCACATTGGACGCGTCTCGGACGAAGGCCGCTGAGGGGGGTTTTTGTCCACTATGCGGGGCAAAATTTTAGCGAACAAAGCGTCCGCTATGCGGATTGTTCGCTATGCAAGGCGTTCGCTATGCGGGGGTCCACTGTATTATTATTATACATATTATATTATTATTAATATTATTATTATTATTATTATTGTATTATACTATTATTATTATTATGCATATTGTTATTATTCATATTAGTATACATATTATTATTATCGTTATTATTATTATTATATACAGTAAGGCCCCGCTTTACGGCATTTTGCCTTACAGCGTTCCGCTAATATGGCAATGTCAAATTATGACCAAAATTTGCTATACGGCAAGCGGTCTTTCAAATACGGCGCCCCCCACCCGGTTTGTTTACATTTCCCGTGACCACATCTATTATGTCAGGAAACTTTCCAAAATTTCAAGTGTTTTAAAGTTACTGCATATTTTATATGTACTCTGATAATTATACTTATGTGTACCTGTACCTAAATATACTTACACACTGTGCTAAGTCTCTCTCTACTCATGACGCCAATACTACGTAATAATAATCACTCTTAGGCACACTAAATGTCTTATTTTACATCAATACGTGTATAGGCATTTTCATTAATCCATCTTTGAAACCCATTACATAGCATATAAACATGATACATACACTCACAGAATAAAAATTGATGTAAACATAAGATTTGTTTACAAAGCGGCTGTGTAGGTAGTGTCGGAAGAATTACGTTTTCTCTAGTCAAACACTAGGGGGTAACTGTAGAAAAATGTTCTTTTCGTATGCCTTTACTCTATATATAGCAATTCATGACCCTTGTGGGTTTAGTGCTTTTTATTATAATAATAATAATGTTATTATTATAATTAATATTAATAATAATAATAATATTATTATTATTATTAATATTATTATCTTCATTCACTCTATAAAAGGTGTGTTGCTGTTTGTTTATTCTGAACTAACTTGTACAACTTGTACACAATGTAAGAGTATTTGTATTGTGAGGTAATTATTATTATAATAAAAAAATACTGAGGTAAATGTTTTACAAACTCTTACAAACGTACATGAATGAACTAAAAGTAGACACATATTAATACGCATTTATTTCACCTGACCAAGTGATCACCCACTACCTGTTCAGTTTGTGTTCTTATATTGTCTGAACTCTGTATCTCGTTCTCTCTCTCGTTTACTCTTTTGTTAACTAGTTGGCTCTCATTGACGATGGCGTCTAAGGTTAGCTGTGATAAAAAAAGAGAAGTTGTAAGCCTCTTGCTTTAAGTACCAAGTTATGGTGTGCCATTCTGATTTTATTCAATAAACACCCTGCCACTCACCTCTCACATTAACATTAATAATTTAAGGTAAGTAATAAGTGTACTGTGTGTATCTTATCTTTTATTGTGCTTTTAATGCCTATTTCTATTGCTAACTTAATATAAGTTAGTGTAAACTTGTTGTCTGGCATTTATTGCATATTTTATGTGTGCTCTGATAATAATACTTGTGGAGCTGTGTGGTAGCCAGGTGGAGGGACAACATTACGTTTTCTCTGCTTAGCTATCAGAGAAAATGTGTATGAATCTGCGTTTGGCCCAGCAACTCCCGCACTCCACTTTTGTTTACAATTTTCGGCATGAATTATTCATTACTTCTACCTTCGTTTATGATGGCATCTAAAGGTAGTTGTTAGAAATGATTAAATTCAGTGAACAAGGTATGTCGATGTTAATGATATGGCTCTGGGCCACAGTGTAGGTAGCCGGTAGGTGTAGCCCAGGCAGGCTACACCTACCGGCTACATACACTGACTTCCTACAAATAAATACTACTCACCTCTCTTCCTATATTAAGACTGCACATATTTTTAAGGTTTAAAAAAATGAGTGTTCTGTATGTGTATTTTACCTCTCTGAGATGTTTTAAATATCGTATATTAAGTATGAGACAGGGAGTCAGGGCTACCTACACCTGGGCTACCTGGACCTGACTTCCTACAAATAAGTACTACTCACCTCTCTCCCTACATTAAGATTACAAATACTTTAAGATAAGTAATGAATTTACTGTGAATGTATTTTATTTTGTGTGTTTTTAATGCCTGGTTCTATTACTAACTTAATATAATTTAGTGTAAACTTGTTGTCTGGCATTTATATGCATTTATAAATGGAAAAAATGGTGTTCTGCCTTCCGGCGATGTCTGCTTTCCGGCGACAGCCTGGAACCTAACCCGCCGTATAAGTGGGGCCCTACTGTAAATTATTTGTAATTTTTATTCACACAAAAAATATAAGATTTACTGTTATTCCTTATTGCAATAATTGTATAAATATGTCAACCCATTCACGACTGCATATTGGAATGGACAGTGACGTCATTTGTTTACTCTGAAACAGCCAAGCAATAGACCATTTCTCCTAGGGTGAGCTCAATTTCAAGGCACTTTTTGGCATGAAATCAATCAAAATCATATCTATTTCTGTAACATATCTTCTATTCTACCGAATGAGACCAAAAATACGAGAATACAACCATAAAAACCATTTGAAATTACCGCTAAGGGGTGGATAATTGCTGAGAAGTGAACTCCATTATTTATGCTTAGATTTCTTTCATTATTATTATTATTATTATATAAATAATTTGTAATTTTTATTCACACAAAGAAATATAAGATTTACTGTGACATCATTTGTTTACTCTGAAACAGCCAAGCAAGGACCTTTTCTCCTAGGCGGGCCCTTGTTTAAAGGTACTTTTTTTGTAAAAGCAATAAAATCAATCTTTTTCTGAAATATATCTTTCCTTTTCTATCAAATGAGACCAAAAAAAAAACAAAAATACAACCAAAAAACCATTTGAAATTACCAATAAGGGGGGGCAAATTTTGCTGAAAGTGAACCCCCATTATTTAGCTTAATTTCTTTCATTTTTGGTGTACTTTAAGAACATTTTTCCCATCATACTTTGCCCAAGTTTCAAAAGATAGCCCCCAACAAAAAAATAGATACTTTTCCCGAGATCATAGCAAGAGCCCCTCAAAAGTTCAAGGAACCCTGCCTTAGGCTGCTTGTTTGTGGAAATTTCGCTCGGTATGGAAGCAAAAAATCGACCCATTGACTGCTCTTTTTTGGAAAAAAACCCGCATGTGACACCTCGAAGTAAGGTTCCCCACTGATTGTTTACTACAAAAACATCACAAATGTTGTTAATACTAAGCTATTTAATTTACATAGACAGTCACGGGACCTTTTTTCTAGAACTGATGAGATGTGGAAGTCCTTGAAAAAAGGGTCCCCTCAAAGGACCTTAATTCCTTGTACATAAACCGAGTTCTTGCGCTTTTTTGCCGTCGTTTTTTTGGCACAGACAAACATCTCCCGACAAATTTCTTTCATTTGCAGGAAAATGTATTTGAAAATGATCACCCTTCCTCCTCAAAGCTTGGGGATTTCTGAGGATTCAAGGACGGTTTTTTATGCGGTGTTATTACTTGGTACTTCATTATGTTGACAAAAGACAAAAAATTTACCTACAGTGGTTGTTCTGGTCTTTTATTTGGTACATTATATCATTGGCATTTTTAAAAGTCCATGGATGGGAAAAAAAGCTTCTGCCACTTTTAACTCTTTTCAATACAATCAACACACCAATTGCCCCTGCACACATGTTTTGTTTTATAATCAATCACTTTACGGTTTTTTAATACTTCATTTTGGGCCTCTATCAACTTTTTTCCACTGTCTTTTCATTCGTTAGGTGAATGGGTTTTCAACAATGTGACATCTCGTTTTCATGCCCCCGAATGCCATGATGTCTTGGGAGTAAACACCCGCACCCCCCACACGAGTGCCCGCATTGAACCGGGCATAGTTTTCAATTTGAGTGCACTGTGCCCCCACATCTGTCTGTTCACTACAAGAAATCCCGAGTAAAGGGTTGTGTACCTTATCAAATTTTAAAGTATGCCCCCCCAAGGGGCCATCATGCTTCTCATACGTCACCCGAGAACCCAAAAACACTTGGGGTCTTTCAAGTTTTACTTCCGGTATACAAAAATATCCAATATCAGGCCACAGAGTACAAACATTTTTTTCCAAAGTTTTTTCCCTCTTGCCAAAAATATACTGCTTGAACAAACACCCTCCCCTTTTAACAAATCAAAAAAACTCGTAAATTTAAAAGTTTCTTGAATGATGAAAGTACATTTTGAGCTTTATTTTCAGATACAAAAAAACATTTCAAATCTTGTACAACCTTTTCATTTTTCTGCAGGCCTGGTTTTGTCAAGAACCAACAAAATTTTAACAGTAAGAAAAACCCTGTTAAACGGGGATGTTTTCACTAAAGGGCCCGGGGATACAAATTCCGATCATGGCCCCAAACATGATTTTAAAATTAAAAGCTTATAAACATTAGGCCCAGGCATTTTTTTTGCAAAAAGCAAATACAGTGGACCCCCCCCTTTGAACAACAAAGGTTACTTTAAATCTCCCCATCCCAAAAGCTTTTGAACGAAAGGGAATTTTGCCCCCCGCCTCACGAAAAAAAAAACTCCCTTTTACGGGTCCCAGTTTTTTTACAAGCCCCGTGCGGCCCACTTTCCACGCATACATTCGAACTTTTTTTTTTTTTCACCTTATCCCAGTTTTTTTTTGTGCTTGAAACTGAAAAAAGGGGGCCCCCCCCCAAACCATGGGCCCCAAGAAAGCTTCTATCCCAAACCCTTTGGGAAGTAAAAAGGGTGAAAAAATTATATGGAAATTAAGAAAGTTTTTAAAGGGGGTTTGGGTTTAACCCCCTGACAAGCCCTATCCATTGTAGAATCCATTGTCCAACCCCAAAGTTTTAAAGGGAAATGTGTCAAAGTGGTTAAACCCAAACCTTTAGGGGTAAAAATCACCCTAACAAAAGCAATGAAAAGCCGTGTTTGGGGACATACAATAAAAAAATGTTTTTGGCCCTTTTTTAGGAAAAATTTTAAAAGGAAGGGGAAAGGTAAAGACCTCAGGACAAAATTTTTGTGCGACAGAGGCCCCAGTGGCTCCCCAACTGGCCCCTAGGGGGGAAATTTAAAAAGGGAAAAACCCCCGGGAAAAAGGGATTGCTACCTCAAGTCCAAATAAAGGGGGGATTCCCATTCAAAACCAATGGGTTCCCCCAAAATCTCCCCCCTCCCCACCCAAAAAATAATCCCCAACCCATCAAAAGGAAGTTTTAGTATTCTATTCTTTTTAGGGGTATAATTGTGCATGTCTTCTTCTTTGTGTGTTTTTAAAAATTAATTTTTTCAGGGGAAAAAAAAAATTTTTTTTTTTCCCATATTTTGGGGGTTTCTTGCATGGATTAATTAATTTCCATTATTTCTTAGGGGGAAAATTTTTTTGGGCCTAATGAAATTTCAGCTTAAAAATGACCTCCGAACAGATTAATATCGAAAGGGGGTTCCACTGCCAAAACCCAAAAGTTCAGTGTTAAAAGGACTGTAAAAAAAAGGGGGAAGGGGCCCCTTTAAAACCCCCTTTTCCCAGGGTCTGCCCCCTAATCTACGGTTTTTTAATTTCAGGGCCCAAAAAACCGTAATCAACGCAGGGCCTCATTTCAATCAAAAAAACCGTGAGTGGTACATTTGGGCCTAATATGAGAAAATACATCTATGTGGAAATGGGGTCCACCCCCTTAAAACAGATTTTTGCAGCACCCCTGTGTATAATGAAAAAAAAAAAAATGAAATCTTTGATTTTTTCGTTTTAAAAACAGCAAACTTTGCAGTGTTTTTTTATGCTTTTTTATTTTTTATTTCCCGATTTCTTGGTCCCCAATTGATAAAGGGAAAGAAAAAATTACAAAAATAGAGATGTTTTTTGTTTGGGTTTTTACCCACGGAAATGGTTTGAAACGGGGGGAGCTAAAATAGCAGAAATTTTAAATTTTTCCCCGATTTTCCCAAGAGAAAAAAAACGACCTCAAAAAACTTCAAATTTCACGCCAGCTGGGGGGGCTAATATCTTTCCCACAAAAAGGGGTAAAGATTTTTAAAAATTATTACAGTATTGCAAAAAATTAAATTCTTCTATTTTTTGGTGTGAATAAAAATTAAATTATGTGAATAAAAAATAAAAAAGGAATTTTTTGTAAAGCCCAAACATAACAAATTTGAAAAAGGGGAAATGTTATTTTTATTCCAGGAATACCTACATTGTTTATTCTGGACCCTATTTTAAAATTTGGAAATTTGAATTTTGTTTTAAAAATTGGGGCCAAATTTAAAAAATTTCCCGATCGCAAAAAATTTGTAGTTGAAACATTTATTGCTATTTTCTTGTGCCCCAATCGTTTAAAATAAAATTTAAAACAATAAAAACCTAAAAATTTTGGGTTTGGGCCCGGGAATAATGAAATTTTGGCCCTAAAAGGGAGTAAAAAGTCGGCAAAACGCCGATTCTAATACGTTGCCCAAAATCAAAATTCGGAGAGCATAATTTTCGTCAATTTTCCATAAAATTTTCCTACTTTTTGTTTTATTACCTTCCAAAAAGATTCTCTTTTTAACCTTTTCTTAAGAAAAAATAAAAAATTTTTTTTTTTTTTAAATTTCCCTTAAACACGGGGGCACCCTTCAGTTTTTGGGCCCTTTGGGACCCTAAAAGGGGTTTTAAGGGGTTTGGCCAGGCAATTCCCCAGGCCAAAACCCTTTTATTGAGAACCTCGGGTCAATAGTAAAAACGAAGTTTATTGGGCAAGGACATCTTTCCCAAACCCACGGCGGGATGCTGCTCACATGAGGCACTGAAAAATACCCCCCCCAAACCTTCAAAAATTTGTGTGAGAGCCTTTCCTACATGGCTGGGGGAAGGGAAATTAAGTAAAAAAGGACGTCCCCAAGCCAATTTATCAAAACCCGGTGTGCAAACATATACAGGTGGGCCCATCACTAACTGGCATCTTTGGGATTTGTAGTGCGCCGGTTTTAGTGAGTTTCCCGGGATTACAGTTTTTGGGGTTTTTAAAATTTTAACATTTAAATCTTTTTGGGGTTTTTTCATAACATTGTCATTGTAAAAAAGTCACCAGCAGGGTTGCAATAGCTGTGTTAGAGAAATTTTTTTCCATCCATAAAGGTTTAATTCCCAACCCACTTTCACACATTTCCTTTTAAATTTTTTGAATTTGGGCACAATGGTTTTTTTCCACAACTCATATTTTCCCTCATTTTTTAACCCCCAAAACCCCTTTCCCAAATTTTTCCCGAAATTTCCCCTACAAATTCCCACCCTTTTTACCCAGGGTTGGCACTAGAAGCTTTCTTGGGGCCCGGTACTTATTTTGCAGAAACAACACCAAAAACAGTGATAATAGGGAAAAGTCCAAATTTTTTCCTGTTTCGCGCCCACTGCCTGGCTTGAAAACACTGGCCACAGGGGGTTTATTCAGGCCAAAACGTGGAAAACCGTCTTGTCCCAACCCGCATTTTTTTCCCGATGGGATACCAAGGGAAATTTTTGAAATTAAAAAAGCACCCGAATCCCCGGGGATTTATCGGATACTGATGCCATCGAATACCGGGGTCCCCCGTACAAGCTCTAAAAAAACTATTTTTCAAGTAGGGGATAGTGAAGTGCAATATTCACCATTTGAAGCGTCATTATATATGACAATATTTTCGCTCTGGTATGTGCCATATGCTTTTCCAAAAGGGGAAGGATACATCTGGGAGTACATCCTTTGGCTGTACAACAAACAACATGAAAATGACGATGATAGGGGTTGCAATCGGGGGAAAAATGTGCAGGGTGGGGAAAGTGGGGGGTGCCCAGTAAAGCCCCAAGCGGGGGCCAAATGCTCCCAAACCCACGCCGCGGGCCCTCATTTTATCAACAAAAAGGGGCCACCATCCCCCACCCACCCACCACACCAGCCTCCAAAAACCAAAAACCACCCAAAACCAAAACCCACCTGTTTTGCCATACCCATCACAAACTTTTACCGGGGGATTGGCAGGAAGCGCCCAATTTTTTTCCAAATCCCCCCCCAGTTTGTTGACAGCCAAAGTGGAAAAACGGCCATCTTTTACACTTGGGGAAAAAGCCCCCGAACTGGAAGTTTTTTGAGTTATTCTTTGGAAAAACCCCCGATGGAGAGAAATTTTCAGGGGAAAACAACAAAATACAACGAGTACAAAATGGCAAACACAAACTTTTACCAAAATCACGTCTACAACCCGTGGAAGGAGACAACTGTGGCTGAGATATATCTTTCCCTTTTCCCCAATAATGCTTTATGCCAAAATGTGTATAAGCCCCATGTGAAATCATACTGGGCAAAAGACCCCTGTTTTCAACCCCAGGTTTCAGTTTATAAATTTCCCGTGAATTTGATTTGGAAATGTTTCGTTGGGTTCACCTTTTCAGAAAAAAACCAGGCCTTGGGCAAAACGACAGGTTTTTATAAGATTAGGGGATGTGTTTTTGTACTGAAAGAAAATTTCCAAAATGTATTTTTATCCCATCCGGGAAACTTATAAATTTACGAGCCTTTTATTCTGTTTAAAGGAAAAACTCTTCCAAGCAGAAAAATAAACCCAACCCAAAAGGAAAAGCTTTGGTAAAAAGTTTTTTTTGGGGCTTTGGGGATTGTTACAGTTGTCCCAGTATTGGGTATTATTTTTTACACCCGGGAAAATTTTACATTGCCAAAAAACCAGAAGTTAAATTGGGGGTCTCTGGCGATGTGGTTAAACAATGAAGAAACCCTACCATGGTAAGGGGGATAAAATTTTATAAATGATAACGGTACCAAGCCCCCCACTCATGATTTTTTTGAGAGTGAACATACAGATGTGTGTGGCAAAAAGTGCGTGCAAATCAAAACATATGCCCCCGGGTTTGGGCCCCTGGCACTCGTAAGGTAAGTGCAGGCATTTGCGCCCAAAGAAAATCAAGACATTTCGGTTTGGGATGCCCAAAAGAATTTCCCACTGTTGTCCCTCATTCACCCTAATGAAATGGCAGACACCCCGGCAGGCAGCATAGAGAGAGCAAAAGAACCCCTTCAAAAAACCCCAGTTGTGATTGATTTTCACCTTTTTTTTAAAAAATTCAATTTAGTGGACAAATGGGAAAGCAATTGGGTTTTCTGATTGTTTCCAAAATTATTAATGGTACATAAAAAAACCCTTTTTTTTTCTTCGGACATTTTTCCCTGGGAATTTCTTAAAAATAATTTTTAAGATGAGGACTAGGGAAAAAAACCAAAAAAAAGGGGAATTCGTTTTTCCCGTTCCCTCAGACAAATAGTAAAATTTAAGGGACCAAGGGGAAAAACACCTGCAATAGACCCCCCCACCAAAAAAATCAAAAAACTCCCTTTTCGTCTGAAGCAAGTGATCACTTCCTAAATAAAACTGCCCGCTAAATGCTTTCAAGAAAAAAGGCCCCAGAGAGGGTTAAAGTCCCGTGCACAAACAAAAAACGCCCACAACAACACCGAGACACTCTTTTTTAAAAGGGGAGGAAATGTAAAAAAAACCACGTGCAAGACACCATGTTTTTGAAGACTTCCACAGGCTGCGAACTTTTAGAAACTTTTTCCCCGGACCCGTATGGAAAATGAAATTTTTTAGAAAAAAAAATAATAAAAAAACATTTTTTTTTCGTTTGTTTTTTGTAAAAAAATTTTTTAAAGCAAAAAAAAAATGACAACAGTGTTTTTGCCCTTAATTTTTGTAGTATTAAAAAGAACTAACTTCCAAAAACTGACAAATTTGGGCCACAGGCCATAAAAAAATTAAAATTTTAAAAAAAAAAAAAATTTAAAAAAAAATAAAAAAAAGTACATAAAAAAACCCCAAATAAAAGAATATCAGGGAAAACCGTCCCGCAATGTTTCCCCAATTTTGCCCCTTTTTTTCATCAACTTTTTACCCTCCATAAACTCGGAATACTGATGGAAAAAAATTTTTTTTTACCCAAAAAAGTTTTGAAAAAAAAAACTATTTTTTTTATAATAATTTTTTTTTTTTTTTTTTTTTTTTGGGAAAATTTTTCCCCCCCCCTGAAAAAACAAGCCCGAAGAGGACCTTTTGACCCTCCAAAAGGGGGAATTAAACCCATCAACAGAGACCCCTTTCTCCCCAAAATCTTTTTCCCCCCAATTTTCTTCATTTCTTTCTCCCCCAATTTTTTTTCTAAAGAGGGTTTTCCCAAACCCTCTGCACAATTTCGAGTTTTGTATAATGATAAAATTTTAGTCAAAAATTAAAATGATGAAATTTTGAAATTAAGCTAGCCAAAAAATTTGTCCGGGGGGGACTGATGGAACGGGGTAACTGGGTTTGCCGGATTTGGATGGCTGACCTTTATATTTTTAATCTTTCATGACACCCCTTGGGGGGGGTGGTTTTGGGCAAAGGTGGGGAAGGCGGCATAAAAGGGCCCTGACAAGCACTGAAAAGTCTCTCTCACTTAACGACAGAGTTTCTGGTTTTCCCAGACCATGTCAGTAAACGACTTTTGCGCTAAGCCCAAAGGGGCAAACAAAAGACATTGTTTTAAAAGTCACCTTTACACCATTTATAACAATTTTTTGTAAATTTTTAAACCCCCCTTTAATGTCCGCAAAACCCCCAAACCTGGGTGTCCCCCTGGGTTTTGCCCCCCCCAAAAAAAAAAAAAAAAAAAAATTAAAAATGAAGAGAATCTTTTTCCCGATTGTAATGACACCAAAAAAAACGAAATATGAGGAAAAAATTTCGGAATTATGCTCTTTTGGGAAATTAGCGACCTCGGGGATTTTTGCCCACTTTACTCTAAATTTTTTGGCAAATTTCCTTTTTTTCCAACAACCAAACTCATAGCTTTTCTTTAAATCCATTTTCTCTATTTAATTTAGTACATGAAACTGCCCTTTACCGATTTTAACTACCCAAAAAATGGTCAGAAATTTTTTTCAATTTGGGTAATTTCACCCAAAATTTTTAAAAAAATGACAATTTTCAAAAAAGGGGCCCCGAATGATCAATGCAACATTCCCGGGTTTTAAAATAACACTTTCCTTGTTCATCATCAAGTCTCCAGGGGCCCCCCTGATATTACTTTTGCCCTTTTTATCTTTAAATTTTTTTTCAAACAAAAAAAAGAAGGGTTTTAACCCGAAATGCAGAAATACTGCAATAATGTAATAAATGAAAAAAATTAAAAGTCAACCCATTCATGCTGCATATTTGAATGGCATTGGACATTTATTTGTCAATGACTCATTTGTTTTCTTTTGAACCCTCGGGAAAAAAACAAACTTTTTCCCCTACTTTTAAAACTTCCCCCTTTTTTTTAGGTTTTTTTTTTATAGTAAAAACCCAAACAAAATCACTTCATTTTTATAATATGTTTTTTCCCAAATTTTAAACAAAAAGATCAAGAAAACAAGACTACAAAAACCCCAAATACTAAAACAAAAAAAAAACCACAAAGTCGCATTTTTAACCCCCTTTAAAAAGGGCCCCAAAAATAAAATATACATTTTTCTCGCGTAGAGCCCCAAATGTATATGTATGTTTCCTTTGTCATTCATTCAACATTGGCACGATAAGCCTGAGTCGCCTACACATGAGAGAATGGGTGTGCACACTCACTGTGTGCCATATGAAAAACATTGGGGACACCTGGGTACCATATCCTCTTTTTTCCTATTAAAAAAACGATTTTTTTTTTCTCAAAAAATTCGGGGCGCTACGCAAAAGAACATATATATACATTTGGACCATTTAAGGGTTAATTAAAAAAAGTGTGAGCTTTTTTTTTCTCATTATGCACTGTGTGCTGCAGGATTTTTTTTATATGGTGCACACTGACCACACAGACCAATTCTCTCACATGTGGGCCTACCAGCTTTCTCCTGCTTGACTTGAAGCCGCTAGAATTTATGAGTATATATACGTCAAACACGGTGGCTCGTAAGACATATACAGTGGACCCCCACCTTACGATATTAATCCGTTCCTGAGAGCTCATCGTAAACCAAAATTATCGTTAGCCGAACTAATTTTCCCCATAAGAAATAATGGAAATCAAATTAATCCGTCAACATGACTTAAGAAATCGTAATGACACGATTGCAAATAAACCATACCCCCGGCCGGGATTGAACCCGCGGTCATAGAGTCTCAAAACTCCAGCCTGTCGCGTTAGCCACTAGACCAGCTAGCCACAATAAGATTCATCCAACTAGGTATATTTCTACACCATAGGAAGGTTAGCACAGGCACCTGTGACCACAAATGCAAGTTTTTACAGACGAATCTCCAGCTAGCATGGCCGTGACGAACTCTAGCTCAAGTCCCTTCACTGCCGTCAACATGACTTAAGAAATCGTAATGACACGATTGCAAATAAACCATACCCCCGGCCGGGATTGAACCCGCGGTCATAGAGTCTCAAAACTCCAGCCCGTCGCGTTAGCCAACAAAGACCAGTTAGCCAAAATAAATTCATCCAACTAGGTATATTTCAACACCATGGGAAAGGGGTTTTGTTAGAAAATTTTACCTAGTTGGTTTGAATTTTAAATTGTGGCTAGGGGTCTAGGGGGCAAAGCGGGGGGCGGGGAGTTTTGGATTTCTATAAAGCGGGTTCAACCCCGGGCCCGGGGGGTTTAGGGGGTTTTTAAATTTTAAATCCGTCCTGACCCCCCGGTTTTGGGAAAAAAAAAAAAATTTACCCCAGGAAATTTTTTTTTTTAAAATTACCCCAAAAAACTGAAAAAAACATGCCCAATTTTACTACTCTACTTAAAAATAGAAATCATGCATTTTAATTTATTGAAATCTGGTGATGATTGAAGGGGGGGGGGGGGGAGAGTGTGGAAGTTTTTGTTTAGAAGGGGAATCCCCTTTTTTTAAAGGACTTGAGGTAGAAAGTCCTTTTCCGGGTTTTCCCATCTTCTTTTCACCCTTTGAGGGTTTCGGCCGTACTAGTAGGGCTTAAAAACCCGGGGTTTTTTGTTTTTACAGGGAAACCCTAAATTTAGGCCCTCAAATCTAGTGGGAGAAAGCTGGTGGCTTTACTAGAAAAAAAGGGGTTTCAAATGTGGTCAGTGTGCGCAGTATAAAAAAATCCTCCCGGCACAGTGCATGGGGAAAAAAAAAAAAACTGACCTTGTTTTTGGAATAAACAGCGGTTTTGGGCACGTTTTTCGTAGGGAAATTTATTGTTGTATTCTAGTTTTTTTGGGTTTCTCTTTTCATAGAATGGAAGACATTACGGGAAATGGAGATGATTTTGAGGGTTTTTTTTTACAATAAAAAGGGTACCTTAAAATTGAGCTAAATTTTGCAGAAATGTTCGTTTTTTCCCAAAATTTTCCCAAAAGTAAAAAAATCATGCCAAGCATCCAATACAGTAAAAACTGGGAGTTAATATTCTTTAAAAAATTTCGCTGATATTATTTATCCCTTTTTTAACCTAATGCAGCAGTCTGCAAAACAGAAAATCTTTATTTTTGTAAGAAAAAAAAATTGAAAGGGGAAAAGCCAAAGAAATATAAGAGGGGCCGGGGGGATGGGGCAAACGAAAAGGGGAAATGTTATTTTAGTGCCAGGAAGTCTTTCTTTGTTTTTCTGGACCCTATTTGGAAATTGGCCCTCTTTGAAATTTTTGTGAAATTGGGGAAAATTGCTAAATTCTGACCCCTGTATTGGATAAAGAAAAAAGTAAATGGGTTTGGGGTTTTTTGTTTTCAATCAATAGAAAAAAAAGGGGTTCTAGAAAACGTTTTGATTTTTGTCGGGCTAGTACACTGGAATTTGGGCCAAAAAAAAAGGGTCAAAGTGGGCAAAAAACGCCGATGCATAAACATCATCGAGACCACTAAACTTCGCGAGAGAAAAATTCCATAAGTTTTCCAAACAAAATTTTTTTATCTTGGTGTCCCTTATGATCAGGAAAAGATTTTTCTATCTTTTCAAAGATTTTTTTTTTTTTTTTTTAAAATTTTGGAGAACCCCGAGAAACAAGTCTCGGAGAGGGGCCCGTGAACCCCCAAGGGGTTTTGTCTAGGACCCCGTTGGGAGTACGGGGCCCCTGTGCACAACAAAAAACGGCCATGAGCTCTGTAAACCCCCCGTTTTAAGACTTTTCTAAAAATGGTTTCCCTAACATTGTTTATTTTCAGGTTTCCAACACAGCTTGCAGTAGCTGTGTTTAGGGTGGGTTTTATCCATAAAGGTTTGCAAATTTTTCCCCCTTTTTCACACATTTCCTTAATCTCGTTTTTCAAAATTTCCCTTTCTAATTCTCTCACTTTTTACCCCAGGGATGGCCACAGGCTTTTTTGGGGTCCATGGTGACTTATTTTGAAATTACAGCACTAAAAGGATTGGGATTAACTTGAAATGTTACCGAATGTATGTGTTACATGGACCAACAACTGGCTGGCTTGTTAACACTGGCGCTGAGTCCACAAGTGGGTGCTCCAGAGAATCACATAGGCGAGTTTTTTACGTGAGGACAAGGCAAATTTACACAAATAACCGCACATGAAAGACAGAAGCTGATGACGACGTTTCGGTCGTACTTGGACCATGACTGTTGTCAATGGTCCAAGTCGGACCGAAACGTCGTCGTAAGCTTCTGTCTTTTATGTGCGGGTTATTTGTGTATCGTTCCAGTCACGGTATTGTGCCTTTTTGTTATTTAAGGCAAAATTTGTGTGTTCAAATGCTTTATATGGCGGATTTAACGTAACGCGATGCGGTCGTAAGGCGGGGGTCCACTGTATATACGACCGAAACAGTCAAAGGGTTAAATGTTCATAGTGTACTGTATATTGTAATAAACAGAATAGAAGAAATCGGTTCTAATGTACGTTATTTAAGTATGCATACTGGTCAGAGAGCCAGTTGTAAGTCTGAGTCGTTGGTAAACGAGTATGTCGCTAAGTGAGGAGAGGCTCTATTCATATTCGACTTATGATATTTTCAACTTACGATGGATTTGTTGGAACATAACCACATCATAAGTCAAGGAACATCTGTAGTTGTCAGTTGTGTACTAGTACATTGGACACAGTTTAAAGGTTAACTAATGTAAGTGAATTCAATGAAATAAGAATTAAGCAAGATTCTCTGATGGCTTTAGATTTGCTTTTCCCACAGGAATCTAGTTTAAAAAATGGAAAATTAGGTTGGTGTGACTGGGAAGGTACTACAGTGGGAAAGAGAATGCAGTATTTAACCCTTAAACTGTCCAAACGTAGATCTATGTTGACATGCATAGCGCTCCGAACGTAGATCTACATCTTTTTACGTGCTTTTAAGGAAATATAAACACAAATGCAGTATAATGTGATCCTTTATTGACTACGTTTCGCCCACACAGTGGGCTTTTTCAAGTCACAAACAGAACTACCTGGGGTGGAAGGAACGCGAGTATTTATAGTCCGGTTCAGAATGCTGAGGTCAGGTGAAGAATGCTGCATCTGATGATGTACCGAGTGGAGTTATAGAGTCTAAAAACTTGGGTAGCTTGGAAAGGAGATTGGATAAGTTTGTGAGCAGACCTTCTACAGTGTTCTTATGTGGGATAGCGATGAAGAAGTTTCTTGGCAAGTGGTTCAGCTATGTTATAGAAGCCACTATTCTGGTTGAAGTTGTCGGATATAGAAATAAGTGATGACTCCAGGATTCTTCGGTATTGAGTGTTGTCTTCTGTGGCGATAAGTCTTGAGTTTCTGTAGTTTATCAAGTGGTTGTGTGAATTACGGTGTTGTACGCAGGCATTCCTTGTGTCATCAGACCTGCTTGCGTATTGGTGTTCTGAAACACGTGTTTGGAGGTCCCTTGATGTTTCGCCCACGTATAACTTGTTGCAGTCATTACAAGGGATTATGTATACCCTGCAGAGGATGGAGGCTTGTCCTGTCTACTACTGGTGATGTCCTTGATGGTCGTGGTTGTGGAGGTAGATACTTGGAATGATGTTTTGGCAAAGATGTTGGAAACATGTTTGGCAATGGAGTTGGTGGGAAGGACTATGTATCTCTTCTCGGCAGTGTCTTCTCTGGGTGTGTTGAAGATGTTTAATGCCCGCCGTCTGCAGTCTCTGATGAAGTGACGAGGATAGTGGAGTTTAGAAAATATTTGTTCAATTATAGTGCATTCTTCCTCAAGGAACTCGTTGCTGCAGATTCTGAGTGCACGCAGGAGAAGAAGCCTATAATTACACCACGTTTGGTTTTGGTGTCGTGGTGAGAGTAGAAGTGGAGAAGATCGTTTTGGTTGGTGGGTTTTGATTAGACTTTAAAACGAGTTCGTGGTCAGCTTTGCAGAGCAGGACATCAAGGAAAGGAAGAGTGTTGTCGACTTCTTCAAGTGTGAACTGGATTGAAGGCTCGACCTGGTTGAGCTTGTCTTGGAGAGCTTGAACGTTGAAGGTTTAGGAGTTATGAGGAGAATGTCGTCAAAGTAACGGAGCCAGGTGACAGACGAAGGATAATGGTGGAGAGAAACGTTCGGCTTCTAGATGTTCCATGTATAGGTTCGCCAGGACTGCACTGAGTGGCGAACCCATGGGTAGTCCAAAAGTCTGCTGAAAGAGGTGATTTTCGAAAGAGAAACACGTAAAGCCAACACATAGTTCAACAAGGTCGATGAAATCTCTGGCTGGAATGGGAAGATCAAGTGAATCGTCAATTTTCCTGTGCAAGAGATCGATGGCTTGTGTAGTAGGTACTTTGGTGAATAGGGAAGTCACGTCAAGGCTGGAAAGTTTCTTGTTCCTGATGTTGATGTTGCAAATGCGATTGAGAAGATCACCTGAGTGTTTGAGATGTGCTGGACTGATAGTGCCCAAGAGTTTCGAGAGGTGTTTGGCGAGAATTCCTGAGAGCTGGTGGGGAGCACTGCCTATTCCCGAGGATATGGGCCTCAGTGGGATACCAGGCTTGTGAGTCTTTGGCAGGCCGTACATTCTGGCAGGTCTGGGGTTGCTGGGCATGGTGTGCAGAAGTTTCTTCCCTTGTTCTGAGCCCCTCAGAATGCGGCGAGTCCTTTGGAGAAAAGTTTTAGTAAGGTTGTCCACTTGGTTAGTTGTGAGAGGTTTGTAGGTATCTGGGTCATTAAGTAGATTGAGCATTTTGTTCCTGTAATCGTCAGTGTTCATGATAACAACACCACCCCCTTTATCAGCGGTGGTGACCCTGATGGTCATGTCTTCTGCTAAACCTTTGAGTGCATTGATGTAACGTCGAGGTATGACTGGGGAGCTGCGTGTTGAGATGGCTGCTGAGATGATGCCTTGAAGATAGCCTTTTCGGAAGTCGGAGTCATTGTGTCTGTAGTTTTTGGCGATGAAATTGAGGTCTTGTTTTGGTTTCGTAATTCCTGTTGCGAATTTGAGGCCTAAGCTGAGCGCTTCAGTTTCTGTGGTTGACAGTGGATGAGATGAAAGATTTTGAATAATTTCAGGTCTTCCTAAACTTTTCCAATTACTATTATCGCAGAGTGTTTGTAGTTTCCTAGTAAGTCTGATCTTCTGTTGAACATTCGCTGTGGTAACTCTGCTGCGAATGATTTCGGCGGTGCGTCTGTTCATGTTGCCCCGGAGTGTTGTGCCTAGTGTTCTGGCTTGGAGGAAAGCTTCCTTTGCAGCATTGTTTAAGTCATCTGCACACTCTTCAAGGTAGGTCCGAGCTGTAGCGGAGAAAGGTGGTTTGATGTTGGCAATTTGAGGAGGAGTAGATCTTGGTAAGACCATTTCTTGGATGCAATCACGAAGAAAATTGTGTCTGTTGCGAAGTGAGTAAGCTTTTAGAAGGAGGTCCAGGAACATCTAGAAGCCGAACGTTTCTCCACCATTATTCCTTCGTCTGTCACCTGGCTCCGTTATGTTGACGACATTCTCCTCATAACTCCTAAACGCTTCAACGTTCAAGCTCTCCAAGACAAGCTCAACCAGGTCGAGCCTTCAATCCAGTTCACACTTGAAGAAGAAGTCGACAACACTCTTCCTTTCCTTGATGTCCTGCTCTGCAAAGCTGACCACGAACTTCGTTTTAAAGTCTATCGAAAACCCACTAACCAAAACGATCTTCTCCACTTCTACTCTCACCACGACACCAAAACCAAACGTGGTGTAATTATAGGCTTCTTCCTGCGTGCACTCAGAATCTGCAGCAACGAGTTCCTTGAGGAAGAATGCACTATAATTGAACAAATATTTTCTAAACTCCATATCCTCGTCACTTCATCAGAGACTGCAGACGGGCGGGCATTAAACATCTTCAACACACCCAGAGAAGACACTGCCGAGAAGAGATACATAGTCCTTCCCACCAACTCCATTGCCAAACATGTTTCCAACATCTTTGCCAAAACATCATTCCAAGTATCTACCTCCACAACCACGAACATCAAGGACATCACCAGTAGTAGACAGGACAAGCCTCCATCCTCTGCAGGGGTATACATAATCCTTGTAATGACTGCAACAAGTTATACGTGGGCGAAACATCAAGGGACCTCCAAACACGTGTTTCAGAACACCAATACGCAAGCAGGTCTGACGACACAAGGAATGCCTGCATACAACACCGTTAATTCACACAACCACTTGATAAACTACAGAAAACTCAAGACTTATCGCCACAGAAGACAACACTCAATACCGAAGAATCCTGGAGTCATCACTATTTCTATATCCGACAACTTCAACCAGAATAGTGGCTTCTATAACATAGCTGAACCACTTGCCAAGAAACTTCTTCATCGCTATCCCACATAAGAACACTGTTAGAAGGTCTGCTCACAAACTTATCCAATCTCCTTTCCAAGCTACCCAAGTTTTAGACTCTATAACCCCACTCGGTACATCATCAGATGCAGCATTCTTCACCTGACCTCAGCATTCTGAACCGGACTATAAATACTCGCGTTCCTTCCACCCCAGGTAGTTCTGTTTGTGACTTGAAAAAGCCCACTGTGTGGGCGAAACGTAGTCAATAAAGGATCACATTATACTGCATTTGTGTTTATATTTCCATTGTGTCGGTATTTTATACCATTTATTTCCAACGTGCTTTTAAATGGAGAAAATAAAGGTCGGAGCACTACACACGTGAACGTAGATCTACGTTTGGACAGTTTAAGGGTTAAGAAATATTGCAGAGAATTATACTAAGGATATCAGGATGGAGAGAGGTAACAACAGAATTCCCCAGTATAAATTGTTGAACCTTTATTGTTTGTGATGCTGTACTGTACATGTAAATGACTTACCAGAGGAAATAGAAACGTCAATGTATTATGAAGAATAGGGAGAAAATTTATGATCTGGTATAAAAATATTAGACTAAAGCATCACATAGCTAAAAGACTGAAAAACCAGAGGAGACATGATGACGACACCTAAGATACTCATAGTTATCAACAGAGTAGTTAGGAACAGCACTTTCAACATGGCAGGGAACAGAATGAGGCAGGACAATTGGAAAATTGAAGTTCAAATAAGCAAGAAGGATACAAAGAAAATAATTCCTTTACAGTGCAGGTTCTGAGCAAGTGAACTGCATTAGGAAGAGCTGTAGTGAATGTTAACTCTATATACATGAATTCAAAAGTTAATCTGACAAAGTCAAACAGGGCAAGTAATATGTTAAACAGTGACAGATTATCACTGAGTAAGGTAAAACCAAGGAGCTCAGAGTTCAACCAATTTGCCAGAGACTGGATTATAGTATACATGAGAATAAAATAAATGTCAAGCTAAAACAAAATTTTAAATGTTAAAATGGAATTTATACAAGAAAAAAATTTGATGCCTGAATTTAAAGATTTTTTTTTTTTAATTTGAGACATGGGGAAAAAATCCAGAAGAAATAAAGTCTCCCATTATGAAAGATTACAAGGTGGTGGGTTGACCATGGTGCTCCACCAACATTATTGTAGGTGGTGGGTTGACCACAGTGTTCCACTACCATTATTGTTAGTGGTAGGTTAACCATGGTGCTCCACTACCATTACTGAAGGTGCTGGGATGACCATGGTGTTCCACTATCATTACTGTAGGTGGTGGGTTGACCATGGTGCTCCACTACCATTATTACATGTGGTGGGTTGACCATGGTGCTCCACTACCATTATTGTAGATGGGGGTTGACCATGGTGCTCCACTACCATTAATGCAGGTGGGGGTTGACCATGGTGCTCCACTACCATTATTGCAGGTGGGGGTTGACCATGGTGCTCCACTACCACTATTTTATGTGGTGGGTTGACCATGGTACTCCACTACTATTATTGTATGTGGTGGGTTGACCATGGTATTTCACTACCATTGTTGCTGGTGGTGGGTTGACCATGGTACTCCACTACAATTATTGTAGGTGGTGGGCTGATCATAGTACTCTACTACTATTATTGTAGGTGGTGGGCTGACCATGGTACTTCACTACAATTACTGTATGTGGTAGGTTGACCATGGTGCTCCACTACCATTATTGTTGGTGGGGGGTTGATCAAAGTGCTCCACTACCATTATTGTTAGTGGTAAGTTGACAATAGTGCTCCACTACCATTACTGTATGTGGTGGGTTGACCATGGTACCCCACTACCATTATTGTAGGTGGTGGGCTGATCATGGTACTCCACTACTATTATTGTAGGTGGTGGGTTGACCATGGTGCTCCACTACCTTTATTATTGGTGGGGGTTGACCACAATGCTTCACTACCATTATTGTTAGTGGTAGGTTGACCACAGTGTTCCACTACCATTACTGAAGGTGCTGGGTTGACCATGGTGCTCCACTACCATTGCATGTGGTAGGTTGACCATGGTGTCCACTACCATTTTTGTAGATGGGGGTTGACCATGGTGGTCCACTACCATTATTGTAGGTGGGGGTTAACCATGGTGCTCCACTACCATTATTCTAAGTAGTGGGTTGACCATGGTGCTCTACTACCATTATTTCATGTGGTGGGTTGACCATGGTATTCCACTTCCATTGATGCTGGTGGTGGGTTGGCCATGGTGCTCCACTACGATTGTTGTATGTGGTGGGTTGACCATGGTACTCCACTACCATTATTGTAGGTGGGCTGATCATGGTACTCCACTACCATTCCTGTATGTGGTGGGTTGACCATGGTACTCCCTACCATTATTGTAGATGGTGGGCTGATCATGGTACTCCACTGCCATTATTGTACGTGGTGGGTTGACCATGGTACTCCATTACCATTATTGTAGGTGGTGGGCTGATCATGGTACTCCACTATTATTATTGTAGGTGGTGGGTTGACCATGGTGCTCCACTACCATTATTGTTGGTGGGGGTTGACCACAGTGCTCCACTACCATTATTGTTAGTGGTAGATTGACCACAGTGCTCCACTACCATTACTGTAGGTGCTGGGTTGCCCATGGTGCTCCACTATCATTACTGTAGGTGGTGGGTTGACCATGGTGCTCCATTACCATCATTGTATGTGGTGGGTTGACCATGGTACCCCACTACCATTATTGTAGGTGGTGGGCTGATCATGGTACTCCACTACTATTATTGTAGATGGTGGGTTGACGATGGTACTCCACTACCATTACTGTATGTGGTTGGTTGACCATGGTGCTCCACCATCATTACTGTAGGTGGTGGGTTGACCATGGTGCTCCACTACTATTATTGCATGTGCTAGGTTGACCATGGTGCTCCACTATCATTATTGTAGATGGGGAGTTGACCATGGTGCTCCACTACCATTATTCTAACTAGTGGGTTGACCATGGTGCTCCACTACCATTATTTTATGTGGTGGGTTGACCATGGTACTCCACTACCATTACTGTATGTGGTGGGTTGACCATGGCACTCCCTACCATTATTGTAGATGGTGGGTTAATCATGGTACTCCACTACCATTACTGTATGTGGTGGGTTAACCATGGTACTCTGCTACCATTGTTGCTAGTGGTGGGTTGACCATGGTGCTCCACTACTGTTATTGTATGTGGTGAGTTGACCATGGTACTCCACTATCATTATTGTAGATGGGCTGATCATGGTACTCCACTACCATTACTGCATGTGGTGGGTTGACCAAGGTGCTCCACTACCATTGCTGAAGGTGGTGGGTTGACCATGGTGCTCCACTACCATTGTTGCAGGTGGTGGGTTGACCATGGTGCTCCACTACCATTGTTGTTGGTGGTGGGTTGACCATGGTGCTCCACTACTATTGTTGCTGGTGTGTTGACTATGGTGCTCCACTACCATTGTTGCAGGTGGTGAGCTGACCATGGTGCTTCACTACCATTGTTGCAGGTGGTGGGTTAACCATAGTGCTCCACTACCAATGTTGCAGATAGTGGAAATACATGAGCAGGTAGAAGAAAATCAGGAAAGCTCATAGCATCATGTAGTAACATTTGTAATGTCATATTTCCAATACCTGCCTTGAGTTGTTTTATAGACTTGTGTGTTATCTTCGTGATCTCTTCCCCATTTTCCTTCAGTCTACTCCCATGTTTATTTACCGAGTTTCCTTCTAATTTGACTGCAGAGTTTGAGACAGTTTTTTGTTTATACAGCCTCTCCTCACTTTAATGACAGAGTTCCGTTCCTAAGACCACGTTGGTAAACGAATTCGTTGCTAAGCAAGGAGCATACTATAATGGTAGTGGGTTTGTGTCAACCATGTTTACACAAACCCACTACCATTACTACTACTACTACTACTATGACTACCACTACTACTATGACTACCACTACTACTACTACTACTACTACTACTACCACTACCACTACTACTACCACTACTACTACCACTACTACTACCACTACTACTACCACTACCTCTTCCTGCCTATATATACCCGTCCTGCTCCACTTCTCGTTAGTGTGACTTTGTAAATGGTCCAAGTCGGACCGAAACGTTGTCATAAGCTTCTCTCTTCTATGTGCGGGTTATTTGTGTATTGAACCATGTTTGATAATTTTTTAATGTCACCTTTGCACCATTTATAACATTTTTGTATACAGTATTTTTAAATGTTTATACAGTAGTGTACTGTATATTGTAATAAAGAAAATAGAGGAAATCAGCTCCAATATACATCATTTAGGTATGCATACTGGTCAAAGAGCCAGTCGTAATGCCGAGTCGTCAGTAAACGAGTACATCGCTAAGTGAGGAGAGGTTGTAATGTTATCAACTGTTTACTGCCATTTTCAATGAATATATGGTTGGTTAATAAGAGGGTAATTCTTTGGATAATCCTTATTTAGTAAGCAAATGCATAATAATTATATATTAGCTATAAAAGCAAGATAACAGCACAGTACTTAGAAGTTCAAGCAAATAACAATAATAACAGTAATGAGTAATGAAATACTATACTGGTAATAATCCTTCTCTGAAATTAAAGTATAACAATAAAACACATTTTACTATACACACAAATGCAGATAATACTGTACTTATAATCATAATAAAATTTAATGTTTGTTTCTTTCCTTTACACCTTGCAGAGAGAGAGGAACATCACTGAGAAAGCAATATTGCAGACAGGAGAGGGCAGCATGCAACAGCTTTTAGGCACTTATTACAAATGAATATTTACCTGATCAAGATCTTCACCATACATAATAGAACTCTAACAGTGAGAAAGAGTGGAAAAGTATTAGTGTCAAACATTAAAAAGATTTATGAACATACAGGTATATACATACATATATAATTTATATTATTTTGTTGATGAAAATGAAAATAAAAACAGTAGCTTTTGCCAAGAGTGAAAGGAATCAATTATGTGCAGTACCTGTCTTGCAATCTTTGTTATTGATGTTAAATGTGTGGATAAATGGTTTAGAAAATCAACAAGTTGATAAATCATACACTTGTGCAACATTTGGGTATCTTTATTCTGGAAATGTTTCAGCAGCCAGTGGTTTCTTCAGTCCAATGCAGCAAAAGGTGGAGGATGAGGGGTTTGTGGAAATCAGTCCCTCAGCTTGGAGTTGATGTGCTCAGGCCATCAATCTTGACAAAATATTATTAACATTGATGGACTGAACACATCGACTCCAGGCTGAAGGACTGATTACCTCAAACACCTCATCACCCACCTTTCTCTGAATTGGACTGAAGCCACTGGTTGGCTTTGAAACATTTCCAGAATAAAGATACCCAAGTGCTGCACCAGTGTTTCATTGATGTTAACTGCACAACTTTCTATATTGGTAACGAAATGGTTGATACACCCAGCAAATTACAACAAACTCTTGATCTATAAGATTCCAGAAATACAGGACAAAATCTGTTGAGTCAAGTGATTCCGAGCCAACAAAGTCTGTTGGTTACAAAACTGTTTATTATTAATTTCACAGCAAAACAATGTTGTACTTATCCACAGGTGTCACTACCAGCCACCTGCCCCCTATATTAATCCATTAAACCAAGGTTTCATTGGAGATACTCTCTAAAAGACAGGGAAACAAGTAAAGCATCATAACTAAACCATATAAGAACATAAGAAAGGAGTAGCACTGCAGCAGACCTGCTGGTCCCTGCTGGGCAGGTCCAGCTCACACCCACTCTCATACTTGTCTAACCTATTTTACCTCAACCCTTTTACATTGGGAGCTAATTAAAAAAAAATATTTAAAATTAACATTAATTTATTTCTTAAGAGTCTTTCAAACACAGTATAGTAATACATTGAAATAATTACATTTTAAATTTTTTATAATACAGATATAATTTTTCCTAAGAGCATACCAAATTTGTAGTCCTGAGTTTCTTGATGAGGAATGTACATACATTCACCAAATACACATACATTCATCAAACCTTCACTGATTTACATTTTCCTTTCTTTTTCATCAAAGACTGCAGGAAAAGAGCTCTTCAGATCACTAATTCTCCACGCACCAACACCACTCTTAACAAAGTTAAAATTCTTCCCAACAGTCAGGTTGCATTGAATGTTTCTAAAGTACTAGACCAAGCTAACACTAGAGTCGCCATTGCATCCAGCACTTCAATAAAGGATCTAACCAGGACAAAATCCAAGCACCATGAACCAGTCAATGCAGGGATTTACACTATACCCTGTGGAGGCTGTGACAGGATTTATGTAGGTGAAATAGCAAGAAACCTCAAAACATGCCTCAATGAACACATTAACGCATGTAGGAATGATAACTTGAACAATGCCTGCATACAACACCAAAATTCCACCAATCATCTCATGAAATTCAGGGATGCCCAATTAGTGATCGAAGAAACTAATTTCTGCAGATGCAAGTGCCTTGAATCAGCATTAATCACTGTTTCTAACACATACAAAACAAAGGCAGCTTCATCATCACCCAAGTAGATCTGTTTGTGACTTGATAAAGCCCACTGTGTGGGCAAAACATTGTCAATAAAGGAACACATTATACTGCATATGTGTTTATATTTCCATCCGTAAGTCTTACTTTTACTGGAAAATAATCTCTCTCTCTCTCTCTCTCTCTCTCTCTCCTACATACTGTAACCTAAGCCTCACTATCCTCATAAAAATTCTTAACTGCTTTCGATAATCTATTACCTATTTCAACACTTGCAACATCTGCCCCATTGCTTCTCTATCCTCCTTATCATATACCTTTTCCAAAGCCATAAATGCAATGAAAACCTCTTTATCCTTATCTACCCATATCTAAATACTGTTCACTTACACGCTTCACTGTAAACACATGGTCTACACATCCTCTACCTTTCCTAAAGCCTCCTTGTTCATCTGTAACCCTCCTCTCTGTCTTACTCTTATTTCTTTCAATAATAATTCTGCCTACACTTTACCAGGTACACTCAACAGGCTTATTTCCCTATAATTCTTACACTGTCTTTTGTCCCTTTTGCCTTTATTCAAAGGCACTATGCATCCTCTCTGCCAATCCCTAGGTACCTTCCTCTCTTTCATACATTTATTAAATAAAAGCACCAACCATTCCAAAACTATAATCCCACCTGCTTTTAATATTTCTGTCTTGATCCCATTAATACCTTTTCATTCTACCCAGTTTCATGAACTTCCCCCACACTCACATCTGGCTCTTCCTCACTCTGTAAAGATGTTATACCTCCTTGGCCAGCGCCTTAAATCACAGCTTCCCTATCTTCATCAGCATTTAACAGCTCCTGTAAATATTCCCTCCATCTTCCCGATACCTCCAACTCCCCATCTAACAACTCTCCTCTTCTGTTTTTAACTTTCATATCCATTCGTTCCCTTGACTTTCTCAACTTATAAATTTTACTCCAAAACTTTTCTTATTCTCAGCAAATTTTGTTGACAACAGCTCACTCACTTTCTCATTTGCTCTCCTTTTACATTCCTTCACCACTCTCTTTTCTATCTATATGCTTCTCCCTCCTTATATCACTTCTACTTTATAAAAATCTCTCATATGCTAACTTTTTCTTTACCTCATCATTCCACCAATTGCTCCTCTTCCCTCCTGCACCCACACTCCTATATCCATAAACTTCTGTTGAACACTCTAAACACTACATTCTTAAATTTACCCCATACCTCTTTAACCACATTGCCTATGCTCTCACTAGTCTATCTTTCTACCAATAGTTGTTTATATCTTAACCTAAATGCCTCTTCCTTCAGCTTATAAACCTTCACCTCTTTTCGCTTTCTGGTACCACTCTCCATCCACCCCATCTACCTTTTAATCTCACTGTAGCTACAGCTAAAAAAAATGATCTGATATATATGTTGCCCCACTATAAATATGTACATCCTGAAGTCTATCCATCAACCTTTCATCAACCAATACATAATCCAACAAACTACTGTCATTTTGCCCTATATTATATCCAGTGGTGGACACAGTTCTGCTAATCTGCTAACCGCTAATAGCGGAACTAACTTTCTGTTCAGCGGATTAGCGCTTCCGCTAACTTTGGAAACTGTTAGTGGACCAATTAGCTTCTGCTAAATAAAGTTCTGCTAACTTTGAGTCTGCTAAAAAAAAATTCATACGTTGTTGGTAGTTAGAAAGCAATGCCTTTTCAATGGCGCATGTGTTTGCTCCTGTCTGTTGTAGGCGTTTCTCCAACAGTCAGTCAGGCACACTACTGGCTGACAACATGTAAACCTGACTTGTCAACGCAGCAGCAGCAGCATCTGAGCAGCACTGTTATAGTCTTACAGTGTCAGTGATCACCGGGGTGCATTGTCACTTATCGTAATGAACAGGGGAGACGTTTCTGTTCTGCCTGAGAGCGTTATTGAGGAGTCTGCAGTGGCTGTGGTTGAAGCAGAGGCTGCTTAGGCTGAGGACCAGGAGTCACAGAACCTGTGGCCCCACCTGGATGACTATTTTGTCCTCAAGTCAAGGGATAAGAAGAATGCCAATATTTTGTACTTCCTGTGCAGTGTGTTCCAGATTTTGGGCCCTTTTATGTACAATGAGTTTTTGAAAAGATTTAGCCTGACATGGGGAATGTCAAAGAGGTTTTTGTGCCTAGTGTTGTGTCTATGAGTCCTATTGCAACTGTCAAGAAAGCGTTTCAGGTCGGGATTTATATTAGAATTGATTGTTCTGTAAATGTAAGTTGCACAATAGAACGAGTGAATGTTTTGTATAGTGCGTAGGTTTAAGTCTTTGAAAAGTGGGGGGGAGGGATTGTTGTCTAGCAGTGGATTATGTGATCATTCGCACTGTGGCTTTCTGCTGTGTTATTATTGATTTTAGGTGGTTTTCCGTTATGGAGCCCCAGGCATAAATAGCATGTGAAGTAATGGTAGATCAGTGAATAGTATAGTGTAAGTAGTGCTGTTTGTGGTACATAGCAATGTATCTTTGAGAGGATGCCAACTGTTTTAGAAACTTTTTTTGTTAAGTGTTGGATATGGGTGATGAATTTAAGGTTGCTATCAATGTGCAGATCCAGAATTTTTCCCTCATTATGTTTACCAATAAGGGTGTTGTTAAGTATAAATAATATTCTGAGAGTATATAATCAAGACAAGACACACAGCAATGAATTCAAGTTGGATATCTTTGAATTAGGTTGGTTGAGTATATAAGTGGGTTTGGTTGGGTGAGTTGGACTTGCCAAGCATGGGCAAATAGGCCTACTGCAGTGCTCCTTTATTCAGAATAATGAAAACAATATATCCTTTATTCAGTGGCAGTTATATCAGATAAATCAATGAGTCCTGAGAGTTCTTCTACTCCCAGAGCCAAGCCTTGCACCAGGCTCATCTAGTGCTTGCCTGGTCAACCAGGTTGTTGCTGCTGGTGGCTCACTGGCCCATATATCCATTACAATTTGGTTGATCTGGCATACATTACTACCTATCCAAAGACACCTGCCTACTGGCTCACAGAGTAAAAAAAAATTCCCCAACAAGACTGATCCCTCATGAAATCAGCAGAATTAAGAGACAGTAATTTTGACATTGTTGTTGAAGACAGCAGCAGTATCTGCTCATTCATAAAATCAGTGTACAGTACTGAATTCAACGTCGTGACAACCCAAAGAGCATGACACATGTATCTTTAGTGGCAAAATGTTTTGCCTACACGCTGGGACTTTTTAGTTGAATTGTACAGGTAAATATAACACTGAAGACAGTAGGAGGAGGTTGCATTCCTATGCTTTGTGATTGAGGGACTGATTACCTATTATGGCTGATGGACTGATCAGTCAAACTACTACTACAACTAGTCTCCAGCATTATATTCGCCAGTGTTCAACTGAAGAAGCTTGTTTTGCAGGAGAAATACTTTGGCAATAAAGATACCCACATGTTGCACGTATCTTATTCTTCAACTTGTCAGTATTGGCTATCTTCAAAAATGTTATGACAACGTACAGCATTAGACGACATTCCGGTTATGTTGTTAGATTAAATTAGGTTAGGGTTAGTTAGGTAGAGCAGTGTTACTTCACCTTTACTATGGCATTACCTTTAGCTTTTAACATGCAGATATGTAATGTAGTGATAAGATGATGCTAATACAGATGCTCAATTTTGGGCCAGTACCAATACCCTGAAAGTTTGTTGATGCTCATCTATATCGATAATCTGGCAGACTCTAGTGTAACGATGCTGTACCCTAGTGTAATAATCACGTATCACAGTGAAATGATCCTATAGCCAAGTGTAATGATCACATACCCACCCTAGTGTAATGATCACATACAATAGTGCAACAATTATGTGCCCTATTGTAATGATCACATACCCTAGTGTAATGATCACATACAACAGTGCAACAATTATGTACCCTAGTGTAATGATCACATACCCTAGTGCAACAATCACATATCCTAGTGTAACAATCATGTACACTAGTGTAACAATGTACCCTAGTGTAACAATCATGTACCCTAGTGTAACAACCATGTATCCTCGTGTAACAATCATGTACCCTAGTGTAACAATCATGTACCCTAGTGTAACAATCACATACCCTAGTGATACAATCATGTACCCTAGGGTAGCAATCACGTACCCTAGGGTAACAATCACATATCCTAGAATAACAACTACCACGTACCCTAGGGTAACAATCACGTACCCTAGAATAACAACTACCATGTACCCTAGGGTAATAATCACGTACCCTAGGGTAACAATCATGTACCCTAGGGTAACAGTCACCACATACCCTAGTATAACAATCACATACCCTAGAGTAACAATCACTACATACCCTAGGGTAACAATCACATAGACTAGGGTAGCAATCATGTACCCTAGTGTAACAATCAGGTACCCTAGTGTAACAATCAGGTACCCTAGTGTAACAATCACCACATACCCTAGTATAGCAACCAAGATGTACCCTAGTGTAACAACACATACCCTAGTGTAACAATCACATACCTTAGTGTAACAATCACCACATACCCTAGTGTAACAATCACCACATACCCTTGTGTAACAATCACGTACCCTAGTGTAACAATCACCATGTACCCAAGTGTAACAATCATCTGCCCTAGTGTAACAATCACGTACCCTCATGTAACAATCACGTACCCTAGTGTAACAACCAAGTACCCTCGTGTAGCAATCACATACCCTAGGGTAACAATCACGTACCCTAGTGTAACAATCACGTACCCTAGTACAACAATCATGTACCCTAGTGTAGCAATCACATACCAAAGTGTAACAATCACATAGCCTAGGGTAACAATCATGTACCCAAGGGTAACAATCACATACCCTAGAGTAACAATCACCACATACCCTAAGGCAACAATCACATACCCTAGTGTTACAATCACATACCCTAGTGTAACAATCACATACCCTAGTGTAACAATCACACACCCTAGTGTAACAATCACATACCCTAGTGTAACAATCACACACCCTAGTGTAACAATCACACACCCTAGTATAACAATCACATACCCTAGTGTAACAATCACATACCCTAGTGTAACAATCACATACCCTAGTGTAACAATCACATACCCTAGTGTAACAATCACATACCCTAGTGTAACAATCACATACCCTAGTATAACAATCACACACCCTAGTGTAACAATCACATACCCTAGTGTAACAATCACACACCCTAGTGTAACAATCATGTACCCTAGTGTAACAATCACACACCCCAGTGTAACAATCACATACCCTAGTGTAACAACCACGTACCCTAGTGTAACAATCACATACCCTAGTGTAACAATCACACCCTACTGTAACAATCACACCCTAGTGTAACAATCACACACCCTAGTGTAACACACACCCTAGTGTAACAATCACACATCCTAGTGTAACAATCACATACCCTAGTGTAACAATCACACTAGTGTAACAATCACATGCCCTAGTGTAACAATCACATACCCTAGTGTAACAATCACACACCCTAGTGTAACAATCACACATAATAGTGTAACAATCACATACCCTAGTGTAACAATCACATGCATTTTTTTTTTATATTTTATTGAAAAACGCAATACATAGTTATACATGTAGACAATGTAAGCAATGAAACGTATCCATTATATATAACAAAAGAAAACTCCACATTCCCTACCGTAGCACTAGACTTATACATATACAGGTGGGTTTATTACATCCAAAATTGCAGCCATAAACACAATATGCAATATAACCCAAAGAATGTCACTGGTATTGACATTTTACATAAAACTGTATGTACGAAGACATTCTCAATTATCCAAAAATTCTTTACACACTTACTATTGTTGTATATTAAACTTCATATCAAATACATAATACGTAACACCTCAATAATTACGAAACAAATAAAGGTTAGAAAATAACAATCTCCACACCTCACCACAGAAAAACTAAACACAGTACAATATAACAAATGATTCGTCCCACCTCACTTCCATACACTACATTCATCCCACAAGCGAACTTATACAATCACGTATATTTAGTAATATTTTTCAAATATAATTTCCAGTTTTGAGTAACAAACTTCTTCTACCATATAATGAAATATACATAGTCATTACTATTAAACATTAACTTAAACGAGACTATATTCTTATTCTACAGACCGCAGCATTTCTTGCCTCACCATCCTAACCCTACTTAACACATTGTACATCAACACGTCCTTATATACCCATCACTCGTCAATAATATTCATTGAACTTCACCGAATACCAATATACAACCCATACTGAGTACATGAATTCTCTCTTACATACTGCTTTATACACTTGATGTATGATAAAAATCACACACATTGCATTATCTCATTATTAGCAGTACATTTGGTACACAGACATATTTATCACGCCCTCATGTCCTTTGCTTTAATACAACCACCAATCCTGATAATACATTACAACATATTCCAAATTTAACTTATCCATAACATACATCAGTATACCATTCTGAGTATGACCATATACTTTTCACATGCACACAAATATTGCTCATTTCCATGTCCATAAAAATCTTAACAACTTTTCCCTTACAAACCACCACAAACTTACTTAAAACACACTCCACAACTACGCTGCCATTTCACACCATATCATGGAACTCTTCATACATTCCCAAATTCTGAGACGAGCCCGGTGCAACCCCTGAAAATTCAAACACATCCCCCCCCCTTTTTTTTTTTTCCCTCACTCCGCCAACAAACCTCTGACATTCATACTTCGATATCCTTCAGGAAAAACCCTTTCCCATCTACTTCCATATATCCCCCTATTACGACTAAGTGTTTTGTACATTGTTGCAGCCAATACCTTCTTTCGCACCATCCAATCCCCATTACCCCTCATGGCCCATGATACGAAAACAAAATCAGTTATGATGTACACCAAAGCACACTGCACAGACTCTTCCACACCTCCCACATCTAAACTCAATGCCCTTAATACCGATATCCCTCCCCCACCCACCCTCCTCAAAATCCCACCCATCCACTCCCGTATACACTCCAAATTTTTTACAAAAATATACTACATGAAAAGCTGTCTCCCTATCCCCACACACCCTACATACGTCCTCCACCATCAACCCTCTCTCCCGAAGCACCACACCAGACGGCAATATTCCATGAAGGAAACGAAACATTACCTCTCTCACTCTTGGTCTGATGCGCACCAACCGCAACCTTACCCAAATGTCTCCCCATGCATACATTGGGTATATGCCCTCAACATTTGCAATCACCCTCACCCCTACAGCACGCTCCAGAACACCTACCCGTATCCTAGACGGATCTCTAACATACAATAAAGCTTGCAGCACATTCTCACACTCTCTCATCTCTGATCCTACCCACCACCTTCGTGCCTCCTCATATAATGCTTGCACACCCTTCCCCACACGACCTTCCACTCGGAGAAACCCCCTCTTCAAATAAATACACTTAACCCTTAATCTTATATCTATTAAACCCAATCCACCTTTGTCGACCGGTAGCATAACAACACTTCTACCCAACCAATCACACCCAGAACCCCATATATATCGAAAAACCTTTTTTTAGCATTCTAGTTATGTCCGGTCCTGCCAACGGATATACTGCTGCCACATGCCAGACCATACTATATAACATCACATTCACCACTATTACACGTTGATGTATCGTCAAATGCAAGGGTCTCAAAACGTTTAACCTACCTACCAACCTATCCACTGCCCTCCCAGAATTAAGCATCCGTGCCTTCCCGGCATTCCCCATATAAATTATCCCACACACCTTTAGTCTATCCACCACACACCAACACACAGCTGTTTCCCATCGCGCCCTCCCTACCCAATTCCCTAAGACCAACAATTTCGATTTCTCCACATTCACTTTTAAACCTGTAACACCTTCAAAACCACCAATTACATCCTCCACCTCATGTAAACTTTCCTCCCTGCTCATTAGAATTGTTGTATCATCCACATACCCTATTATTCCCATCCCACCATTCTCCACACCACGTACCACCCCTAAACATCACCCCACTGCCCTATAAAAAGGGTCCTGTATACAAGCAAACAACAGTTGAGACAGAGGACAACCCTGCCTTATGCCTCTACCCATTGAAACCCACTCACCCAATTTCCCATTCACCTGCACACGTACACCTACCCTATTACATAAAGTCTCAATCCAACGTACCATCTCTTCCCCAAAACCATGCCTCCGTAAGATATGCCACAGTGCCTTTCGTTCTACGCAATCATACGCAGCCTGCCAATCCAATGCTAAGACACCTCCCCCCCTTTCATTCTCCCCCTCCATACTTTCCACAAAATCTTTTATTATTCCATGTCCCTCATACATCGTCCTTCCAGGCACCCCATACTGACCTCTCGCAACAACTCTATCACGCACTTCAGCCTGTTCCCCAAGATTTTTGCGAATATCTTATAATCAGCACATAACAACGACAACGCCCTGTAGTTCTGCACTGTAGTAGGGCCTCACCCTTTTGGAATCAATACTACTACTGCAGTACGCTGCAACTCACCCATCCTCCCCTCACTTTTCATCACATTCATCAGGTTCACTAAAAAATCCTTCAACACACTCCAATGCTTCACATAGAATTCACAAGGTAACCCATCTATACCTGGCGCTTTACCTCTCGCCATATTCTCCAAAGCTCTCCATACCTCCCCCTCTTCAATATCCCCTCCCAATGCCATACGATCACTTCCACTCAGCACACAAGATACATTCTCTCCCAATCTCTCTAAATCCTCACCGTTCACTCCTACACTCCGCAAATATTTTCCAAACCAACTATCCATAAACCACTCATACCCTCAGTAGTTCTCAACTCCTGACCCTTCGTATACCCACCTAAGTTCTCGTGTACTACCAGCTTATCAATTTCCATTGCCAACCTGCGTCTCCGCTGACCCCGTAACACACAGGCTGACGGCCTGTCACCCCAAATCGCCTCCTCTAACCCACCTTGCACCCTCGCCTCATCAAATCTCTCATTGTGCATATCCCTTATCTGCCACTTTAATGCTTCAATTTCCTCCATTGGATACACACCTGTCACAGCACCCCTCTGATAACAACCCTGCAACCGCCCCTCTAAATACTGTTGAAGCCCATATGTCATCCATGCCTCATTCTTTCCCCTTCGCACATAATATTGCCTGATCCTCGTCTTCGCAACCCCATCCCACCACCCCAATAAATCGCTTGCACTCTTACCCCCACCCCATAAGTCCTCCCACAAACTTTCAAAATCCCCTCCCTCCACCCCCTCACCCAGTAGTCGTACATTCAGCTTCCAGTACCCCAAATGTCTCTTAGGCAAACCGTCCCAATTTAAATCTGCATAAACCGCCCTATGATCTGAATAAACGACATTCACCGTCTGCACCCACGTCACCCTCACTCCCCTTGTCACATACAACCTATCTAATCGTGCAGCATATCCCTTTCTATGAAATGTGTGCTCTATCTCGCAATCCCCTCCATCAACTATATCCCTCAATCCCACACCTCTCAATAGATCCCCTAAACCTGCCAAAAAACACCCTGCCCCTCTCGGTTCCACATCCTTCCTGCGCACTACACAGTTCCAGTCGCCACCAACTATTGTCACTGACGGTAATGACCGCAAATAATATACCAATACGTTATTCACAATTCATTCTTTACCCTTACATCATTCTCAGCTGGCACATACACACAAACGACTGCCATCCGCTCACCTCTCCACCACCCATCTATTCTTAACACACGACCCCCCCCCCCTTCACTCCTAAGAACAACAAACGGGCTCGTCTCTCGGATCAGGATTCCCACCCCTCCCTTCATTCGCTCCGAATACATCACAAACACTCTGTACCCATCCACCTCCAATTCCTTTCCCAGCTTGAAATTATGTTCCTGCACAAAAACAATGTCTATAGCATAACGTCTTAAAAATCCCTTTACCCACAGACGCTTCTCACTCGCACACAATCCATTAATATTCACTGTCATGCACCGGAAACCTACTTATGTGATTTCACCCTCTGCCCCTTTTCACCTTTCACTGACACGCTTTCAGTGTGTCTGCTTCGTCCACTTTTCTCTCCACTGCCCACTGGTGGCTTCCCCTGATCCAACACCTGACAGGCGTACCTTTAGTGCTCCCACGCACCACATCAATCCACGGCTTTTTCCCCGGTCTCTGTGCCGGGGTCAAAACATCATCCGAGTCGGAATATGTCGCCGCCCTCTTACGGTTGACACACTCTGCATCCATTTCTAACTCACTGGATGCCTCCCTGTGAATCTCAGCAGTCACCTCAATCACTTCCACCACTCCTGGCGAGTCATCTGCCATGTTCGCCAATCTTCCAAGTTGCTCATCTTCAATCTGAACAGTACTCCTCACCATACTCAAGTTATCCTCAGAAACCTGCTTCCCCAAAGGATTTTTCCTGCACGTTCACCAGTAGGCCTCCCTCTACCCGCACGTCACCAATCTGCACAGTCTTCCCGTTCTCCAAGGCAGAAGCCTCACTTCCCACTAACTGTGACAGTGATGGGCTGGTACCCACCAGTGGCAGCTCACGCTCCACTTCCTCACTCCAGGAAGTGCCACTTCTATGTACAGGTGACTCATCAGCATGACCCACCTCTGGTTCTGGCTCTTTCACCATCTCACTACCTAGGTCCTTTCTCCGCTGCCATCTCCCACACTGGGCCGCCATATGGTCATATGCACCACATAACCTACACGTCTTCTGCTGCCCAGCGTAGTACACCATTACCTGTGTCCTAAATGCGTCCAGTATGACGTAAGACGGGATGGCATGCCTCAATGCCATCTTGATCATGAACGTACCATCCGGCAAGCCGGCATACACCCCATCCGTCCATTTACCAGCCATAGCCAGGTGTACAGGTCCATACTGTTCAAATACATACCGCAGATCAGTCTCGTCCGCCTCAAATGGCACATTTCGGACTTTCACCCATGTGTAATGCTTAGACACGTCGATTAGGCGAACACGTATCGCTGAATTAACGTCCACGCTCCTGTCCTGGTACTTGTCAACCAGCCGTTCATACACTCCAGCTGATCTCAGCTTGACGAAAATACGATAGGCACCATTTAGTGCCAAACCATACAGTTCTTGATCCGCAACACCATAGGTGTCACGGATAATTTGCGGTAAAAGCACTTGTGCAGACTGAGGCGTTATCGCACCACGCAACAATTCAATGCACACCGTGTGCAAACGCCTTCTCACAGACTGCGCCATGTTGTGAAAATATAAGTCTTCTCCAATGGCCAGCAGAGGGCAGTAGTCACACGTCCGCACTCTGCTCAGGTCAAGCGGCGAATGATGACCACATGCATTAGTGTAACAATCACACACCTTAGTGTAACAATCACACACCCTAGTGTAACAATCACACACCCTAGTGTAACAATCACACACAATAGTGTAACAATCACACACAATAGTGCAACAATCACATACCCTAGTGTAACAATCACATGCCCTAGTGTAACAATCACACACCCTAGTGTAACAATCACACACCCTAGTGTAACAATCACACACCCTAGTGTAACAATCACAAACCCTAGTGTAACAATCACACACAATAGTGTAACAATCACATACCCTAGTGTAACAATCACATACCCTAGTGTAACAATCACACGCCCTAGTGTAACAATCATATGCCCTAGTGTAACAATCACACACAATAGTGTAACAATCACACACCCTAGTGTAACAATCACATGCCCTAGTGTAACAATCACACACAATAGTGTAACAATCACACACAATAGTGTAACAATCACACACATTAGTGTAACAATCACACACAATAGTGTAACAATCACACACCCTAGTGTAACAATCACACACCCTAGTGTAACAATCACACACCCTAGTGTAACAATCACACACAATAGTGTAACAATCACACACAATAGTGTAACAATCACACACAATAGTGTAACAATCACACACCCTAGTGTAACAATCACACACCCTAGTGTAACAATCACACACCCTAGTGTAACAATTATGCTCTGCCGTTCAAGATTATTCTAACCAATACCAAGACTTCACAGATTACATCTTAACATTGTATAACATCATATATGTGTGTACCACTATAACATCATATATGTGTGTACCACTGTAGTATAACATCATATATGTGTGTACCACTATAGTATAACATCATATATGTGTGTACCAGTATATTATAACATCATATATGGGTGTACCACTATAACATCATATATGTGTGTACCACTATAACATCATATGTGTGTGTACCACTATAGTATAACATCATATATGTGTGTACCACTATAGTATAACATCATATATGTGTGTACCACTATAGTATAACATATGTGTGTACCACTATAGTATAACATCATATATGTGTGTACCACTATAGTATAACATCATATATGTGTGTACCAGTATAGTATAACATCATATATGTGTGTGTACCACTATAACATCATATATGTGTGTACCACTATAGTATAACATCATATATGTGTGTACCACTATAACACCATATATGTGTGTACCACTATAACATCATATATGTGTGTACCACTATAACATCATATATGTGTGTACCACTATAACATCATATATGTGTGTACCACTATAACATCATATATGTGTCTACCACTATAACATCATATATGTGTGTACCACTATAACATCATATACGTGTGTACCACTATAACATCATATATGTGTGTACCACTATAACATCATATATGTGTGTACCACTATAACATCATATATGTGTGTACCACTATAACATCATATATGTGTGTACCAGTATAGTATAACATCATATATGTGTGTACCACTATAACATCATATATGTGTGTACCACTATAACATCATGTATGTGTGTACCACTATAGTATAACATCATATATGTACCACTATAGTATAACATCATATATGTACCACTATAGTATAACATATATGTACCACTATATTATAACATCATATATGTATGTACCACTATAGTATAACATCATATATGTACCACTATAGTATAACATCATATATGTACCACTATAGTATAACATCATATATTTACCACTATAGTATAACATCATATATGTACCACTATAGTATAACATCATATATTTACCACTATAGTATAACATCATATATGTACCACTATAGTATAACATCATATATGTACCACTATAGTATAACATCATATATGTACCACTATAGTATAACATCATATATGTATGTACCACTATAGTATAACATCATATATGTACCACTATAGTATAACATCATATATGTATGTACCACTATAACATCATGTATGTGTACCACTATAACATCATATATGTGTGTACCACTATAGTATAACATCATATATGTACCACTATAATATAACATCATATGTGTGTGTACCACTATAACATCATATATGTGTGTACCACTATAACATCATATATGTATGTACCACTATAGTATAACATCATATATGTACCACTACAGTATAACATCATATGTGTGTGTACAACTATAACATCATATATGTGTGTACCACTATAACATCATATATGTGTGTACCACTATAACATCATATATGTGTGTACCACTATAACATCATATATGTGTGTACCACTATAACATCATATATGTGTACCACTATAACATCATATATGTGTGTACCACTATAACATCATATATGTGTGTACCAGTATAGTATAACATCATATATGTGTGTACCACTATAACATCATATATGTGTGTACCACTATAACATCATGTATGTGTGTACCACTATAGTATAACATCATATATGTACCACTATAGTATAACATCATATATTGTACCACTATTGTATAATACATCATATATGTGTGTACCACTATAGTATAACATCATATATGTACCACTATAGTATAACATCATATATGTACCACTATAGTATAACATCATATATGTGTGTACCACTATAGTATAACATCATATATGTACCACTATAGTATAACATCATATATTGTACCACTATAGTATAACATCATATATGTGTGTACCACTATAGTATAACATCATATATTGTACCACTATAGCTATATACATACATATATGTACCACTATAGTATAACATCATATAGTGTGTACACTATAACATCATATATGTGTACCACTATAAACATCAATATATGTGTGTACCACTATAACATCATATATGTGTGACCAGTATAGTATACATCATATTGTGTGTACCACTATAACATCATATATGTGTGTACCATATAATAACATCATGTATGTGTGTACCACTATAGATATAACATATATTGTACCACTTAGTAACATCATTTATGTGTACCACTATAGTATAACATCATATATGTGTGTACCACTATAGTATAACATCATATATGTACCACTATAGTATAACATCATATATGTACCACTATAGTATAACATCATATATGTGTGTACCACTATAGTATAACATCATATATGTACCACTATAGTATAACATCATATATGTACCACTATAGTATAACATCATATATGTACCACTATAGTATAACATATATGTGTGTACCACTATAGTATAACATCATATATGTACCACTATAGTATAACATCATATATGTACCACTATAGTATAACATCATATATGTGTGTACCACTATAGTATAACATCATATATGTGTGTACCAGTATAGTATAACATCATATATGTGTGTGTACCACTATAACATCATATATGTGTGTACCACTATAGTATAACATCATATATGTGTGTACCACTATAACATCATATATGTGTGTACCACTATAACATCATATATGTGTGTACCACTATAACATCATATATGTGTGTACCACTATAACATCATATGTGTGTACCACTATAACATCATATATGTGTGTACCACTATAACATCATATATGTGTGTACCACTATAACATCATATATGTGTGTACCACTATAACATCATATATGTGTGTACCACTATAACATCATATATGTGTGTACCACTATAGTATAACATCATATATGTGTGTACCACTATAACATCATATATGTGTGTACCACTATAACATCATATATGTGTGTACCACATATAACATCATATATGTGTGTACCACTATAACATCATATATGTGTGATACCACTATAACATCATATATGTGTGTACCACTATAACATCATATATGTGTGTACCACTATAACATCATATATGTGTGTACCACTATAACATCATATATGTGTGTACCACTATAGTATAACATCATATATGTGTGTACCACTATAACATCATATATGTGTGTACCACTATAACATCATATATGTGTGTACCACTATAGTATAACATCATATATGTGTGTACCACTATAACATCATATATGTGTGTACCACTATAACATCATATATGTGTGTACCACTATAACATCATATATGTGTGTACCACTATAACATCATATATGTGTATAACTGTAGTATAATGTTCATGAGTGTTGCTTTATCATTGATAATGTTGACCTAACAGACAGATCCTCACCCA
This sequence comes from Cherax quadricarinatus, assembly GCF_026875155.1. Lineage (NCBI taxonomy): Eukaryota > Metazoa > Arthropoda > Malacostraca > Decapoda > Parastacidae > Cherax > Cherax quadricarinatus. The sequence goes on along the minus strand of NC_069402.1, from coordinate 3,234,672 downwards.
GGGCCCTATAATTCATACCAGCAGAAGCATATACACCTTATACATTACATTGCAGTCATGTTTCTCTGCCATAAAGACTCTCCCAAACAGTGTAAACACCTGAAAATTGTAAATTCAAGCTGTTATAGTTGCTTACGTTGCTGGCCATGGTTGCTGATGTCAACACTACCTGGCCACACTAGTCCACCTCCAACAACACTCATAGATATATAGATATATTACTCTCATTTTAATTCTGTATTTAAACTTTGTATCTCATAAATCTAATTTATTTCACGTTATAATTTTCTTAGTCTGAATATTTATACTTAGTCTAAATTTGACCATAACTGAAGCATTTATTATATCTAAAAATCCACGAAACAAGGCGAATGTGATCGATAATTTTTCACTATGCAAAATAGTACAAATGAACGACACATTATATACAATATGTAAATATAATTTGCGCCTCAACACTCGAAACAGTATATTGCAACACAAAATATTTATACAACACCAATCCATATAGAATATTGTTTTCCAGTCTAGCAGTGTTGACTTAAGTACGTGGCGGCACCTGCCTAACCTGGTACATGTATTTCCCAATATTATCGTTATTATATTAAAAACGAAGCGCCAAGCCCATAGGATCCATACTGCACACGGGGAAGGGAAGGTAATCGGGTGTGATCCAACGAAGAGGATCACTGCAGTTCCTCAATTCCTTGGAACAAGAACCAAATACACATCCAAAATAGCTATGATCTAGAAACATATACAGATACTGATGAATGTATTAATAATTTTCTAAAAAAAAAAAAAAAACTCATTACATCTATAACAAGTATTGCCCCAAAAAACTAAACAGATCACAGCTAAGAGACTATATAGTCCCTGGCTAACACCCAGCATCCTTAAATCCATTAACACAAATCATCTATATGATAAACAGTATAGAATGGGCCAAATAACCAGAGACTATTCTAAACGTTACTGGTCAATCCTTACCAGCCTGATAAGAAGGTCAAAAAAATTGTATTATGAGAGATTACGTAACATAAAAGGTGATATGAAAAAGACCTGGAAGGCCCTATCTGAAATTCTAGGAACTAAAAAGATATCCAAAAACAAAATGAAATTAACAAAATCAGATGAGCCACTACTCTCACCAATTGAAACAGCAGACTTATTGTTTTCTTCTCCACCATAGGAATGATTCTAGCGAGAAAAATCCCAAGCTCAAACACCCGTCCATCAGACTACCTCACAGGTAGCTACCCGAATACACTGTTCCTAGCTCCAACCAACCCAACAGAAGTCTCGCTCATCATCAACACCCTTAAAAACAAGGCAGGAGACATAAACAACTTGCCTACTTTTACGTACAAAAAAGCTTCATAAATTCTGTCACCAATTATTGCAACACTCTTTAACAAATCCATTGAATCATCTACCTTCCCAGCAGTTCTCAAAATAGAGAGGGTCACCCCGATCCACAAAGGAGATCAAACAGACTTGAATAACTATAGATCAATATCTAACTTACCTCTGCTCTCTAAAATCTTTGAAAAATTAATCCATAGGAAGATCTATTTCTACCTCGTCTCTCAAGACATACTCAACCCCCCTCGGTTTGGATCA
>NC_069402.1:3170870-3232549 GCF_026875155.1 Cherax quadricarinatus | reverse complement strand
AACTTTAACACCCCCCTTCAAGTGCAGGCACTGTACTTCCCATTCCAGGACTCAAGTCCGGCCTGCCGGTTTCCCTGAATCCCTTCATAAATGTTACTTTGCTCACACTCCAACAGCACGTCAAGTTTTAAAAACCTTTTGTCCCCATTCACTCCTATCAAACACGCTCACGCAGCCTGCTGGAAGTCCAAGCCCCTCGCACACAAAACCTCCTTTACCCCCTCCTCCAACCCTTCCTAGGCCGACCCCTACCCCGCCTTCCTTCCACTACAGACTGATAAAACTCTTGAAGTCATTCTGTTTCGCTCCATTCTCTCTACATGTCCGAACCACCTCAACAACCTTCCCAGCCCTCTGGACAACAGTTTTGGTAATCCCACACCTCCTCCTAACTTCCAAACTACAAATTCTCTGCATTATATTCACCCCCACACATTGCCCTCAGACATGACATCTCCACTGCCTCCAGCCTTCTCCTCGCTGCAACATTCATCACCCACGCTTCACACCCAATAAGCGTTGGTAAAACTATACTCTCATACTTCCCCTCTTTGCCCCCAAAGGACAAAGTTTTGTTTTCCACAGACTCCTAAGTGCACCATTCACTCTTTTTCCCTCATCAATTCTATGATTCACCTCATCTTTCATAGACCCATCCGCTGACACGTCCACTCCCAAATATCTGAATACGTTCACCTCCTCCATACTCTCTCCCTCCAATCTGATATTCAATCTTTCATCACCTAATCTTTTTGTTATCCTCATAACCTTACTCTTTCCTGTATTCACCTTTAATTTTCTTCTTTTGCACACCCTACCAAATTCATCCACCAATCTCTGCAGCTTCTCTTCAGAATCTCCCAAGAGCACAGTGTCATCAGAAAAGAGCTGTTGAAAACTCCCACTTTGTGTGTGATTCTTTATCTTTTTAACTCCACGCCTCTTGCCAAGAACCCTCGCATTTACTTCTCTTAAACCCCATCTTAAATATATTAAACAACCACGGTGAATCACACATCCTTGTCTAAGGCCTACTTTACTTGGGAAAAAATTTCCCTCTTCCTACATACTCTAACTTGAGCCTCACTATCCTCGTAAAAACTCTTCACTGCTTTCAGTAAAACCCCCTCCACACCATACACTTGCCCAATCTGGGCCATTGCCCCCTATCCACCCTGTCATACCCTTTCCAAATCCATAAATGCCACAAAGACCTCTTTAGCCCCATCTAATTACTGTTCAATTATATGTTTCACTGTAAACACCTTTGTCCCACAACCCCCTACCTTTCTAAAGCTCCTTGTTCATCTGCTATCCTATTCCCGTCTACTCTTAATCTTTCAATTAACTCTACCTACACTTTACAGGTCACTCAACAGCTTATCCCCTATAATTTTTGCACTCTCTTATCCTTTGCCTTTACAAGGACTATGCATGCTCTCTGCCAATCCCTAGGTCCCTTACCCTCTTCCTTACATTTTTAAAATAATTGCACCAACCACCCCAAAAAATTTTACCCCACCTGCTTTTAAACGTTTCTATCTTTATCCATAAAATCCCGGCTGCCTTCCCCCTTTCATTTTAACCTCGCCTCACAAACTTCCCCCACATTTCACAACTGGCTCTTCCTCACTCCTACAAGATTTTTATTCTCCTTGCCCTAAAACTTAAAAATCCACTTCCCATCTTCATCAACTTTAACAATTCCTCAAAATATTCCCTCCATCTTCCCAATACCTCTAACTCTCCATTTAATAACTCTCCTCTCCTATTTTTTAACTGAAAATCCATTTGTTCTCTAGGCTTTTCTTAACTTTTAATCTCACTCCAAACTTTTTCTTATTTTCAACAAAATTTTTTGAAACATCTCACCCACTCTCCCCATTTGCTCTCTTTTTACATTGCTTCACCACTCTCTTAACCTCTCTCTTTTTCTCCACTAAATCTTTTCCCCCCTTGCATCACTTCTACTTGTAAAAACTTCTCATATGCTAACTTTTTCTCCCTTACTACTCTCTTTACATCATCATTCCACCAATCGCTCCTCTTCCCTCCTGCACCCCCCTTTCCTGTAACCACAAACTTCTGCTGAACACTCTAACACTACATTTTTTTAAACCTACCCCATACCTCTTCGAAACCCCCTTGCCTATGCTCTCATTAGCCCATCTATCCTCAATTTGCTGTTTATATACTACCCTAACTGCCTCCTCTTTTAGTTAATAAACCTTCACCTCTTCTTCCCTGATGCTTCTATTCTCCTTGTATCCATCTACCTTTTACTCTCATTGTAGCTACAAAAAGAAAAGTGATCTGTTATCGTGGCCCCCTTTGGGGGATATATAATATATATTAAAATTAATAAACCACCTACCATCCGACTTAACCCCCCCTTTTGTACACAGTGTTTATCCTAAACCTTAAGTAAAAAAACAGTCTAACAGCATAAAAAGTAAAGTAAAACAGAAATCCTAAAAAAAAACAATAAAATAAAGTCTTAAAAAAATGTTTTTTTGATATTTTAGAAAAAGTTTCGATTTCGACCCTTTTTCTGGGAACCGAACTGGGTCGTACCGGAGGGTAGGGTGTGTGTGTGTGTGTATAAAAATTATAATAAAATATATATTATATATATTTTAAAATTTTAAAAAATTTTTTAATATATATCCCCAGGGGAAGTGGAACGAATTTTCCCCGTAACCCCTGGTGTTGTAAGAGGCGACTAAAATGCGGAGAAAGGGGCAGAAAACCCTTTCTCCTTTATATATTACAAATGAAAAAGGAGAAACTTTCGTTTTTCCTTTTTTGGGCCCCCCTCCCTCGTGGGATCACCGTTTTGTGAAAAAAAGAAGAAGAATAATATATATAATATTTTCTTTTTTAAAAACGACCCCCGTCCCCCACGAGATGGGGGGCCCAAAAGAAAAACTGAATTTTTCCCTTTTTAAAATTTTAGTAAAATACGGAAAAAGGGGTTCTAGCCCCTTGCTCCCGGCATTTTATCGCCCTTACGAACGCAGGCTTACAGGGGAAGAATTCTTTTCCATTCCCCATGGAGAATATATATACAGGGGCCCCCCCGCATACGACCTTAATCCTGCAAGAGGGCGGGTTTTTATCAAATTTTGGTAGGGCGAAGAATTTTCCCCCCATAAAAAATAATGAAATCAAAATTAACCGTGCAAGCACCCAAAAGTATGAAAAAAAAAATTTTACCACAGAAATAACATTTTCCTACACACAAAGGAAGGGTACAGCACAAAGGAGTATACTGCACAATTATATTGTGCTGTACTATCTACTAAATAAAGAATAAATGCCCTTCCCTTTATTGAAGATGCAGCAATATGATAGACGCTGTGTCCTGGGAGTCCCTTTTTCCCCCTGAGACTGTAGGCCCTTTTTGGGCATTTTCTTCCAGAACACCCTTTTTCACCTGTTTTTCCACACGATTTTTAAATCCCCAAAACCCAAACCCCTTTGCTGGCTTTAAATTCACCAATATAGCCTGTTCCAGGATTTTTCCATTTCACCTGGGTGTTTCGAGGGTGTGGGTTGCATCCTGGGAGACAAGTTAAAGGACCCAATGGAAATAAGTTAGACAGTCTTCGATGACACTGACTTTTTTTGGGGTTATCCTGGGTGGCAAATCCTCTGGGGTTAATTGTTTTTGGTATTCTCAATAAGCCACACCAACAACGGTGCTACAGCAGCAGCAGCAGCTGACGGTGGTACAGCAGCAACAGACGATGCTACAGCAGCAACGGGACGATGCTACAGCAGCAACAGACGATGCTAACGCGCAGCAGACATGCTACAGCAGCAGCAGACGATGCTACAGCAGCAGCAGACGATGCTACAGCCAGCAGCGACGATGCTACAGCAGCAGCAGACGATGCTACAGCAGCAGCAGACGATGCTACAGCAGCAGCAGACGATGCTACAGCAGCGGGCAGACGATGCTACAGCGCAGCAGACGATGCTACAGCAGCAGCAGACGATGCTACAGCAGCAGCGACGATGCTACAGCAGCAGCGACGATGCTACAGCAGCAGCAGACGATGCTACAGCAGCAGCAGACGATGCTACAGCAGCAGCAACGATGCTACAGCAGCAGCGGGACGATGCTACAGCAGTAGCAGCAGCTTGACAGTGCAGCAGCAGCAGCTGTACACCAATATAGCGATGGTTGTTTGGGGGTTTTTATTATACAACCTAGCCAGCTCGGAGACACGCACCCCGCTTTCATATTTAAATCAATGATCTTTTCTTCATCTCTATAGTAATTCTCACCCTTATTGCTGTAGGGTTGGCACTAGAAGCTTTCTTGGGGCTCAGGTCACTTATTTTCCGAAAAAATCACCAAAAACACTGTAATAATACGAAATGTTCCGATTGTATGCTTGGATGTTACCGCGGAGGCTGGCTGGTAAACAATGCCAAACCCCCGCAAATGTGAGCATGGCTCAGGCCGCACATTGGACGCGTTCGGACGAAGGGCGGTGAGGCGGGTTTTTGGGCGGTATGCGAGGCAAAATTTTTGCGATCAAAGCGTCCGGTAATGCGGATTGTACGGTATGCGATGCGTACGGTATGCGGGGGTCACTGTATATATATACAGTGGGACCCCCGCCATAGCGACCTTAATCCGTGCAAAGAGGGCTGGCTGTTATGCGGAAATGTTCGCTATGCGAACTTAATTTTTCCCCATAAGAAAATAATGGAAATAAAATTAATCCGTGCAAGACACCCAAAAGTATGAAAAAAATTTTTTTTACCACAAAAAATGTTAATGTTAGTTACACACAAAACTGAAAAAGGAGGCAACAATTACTTGGGAACTTACTTTTATTGAAGATTCTGGTTTTGATGATTGATGGGATGGGAGGAGGGGGAGAGAGTGTTAGTTGTTCTAGAAGGGAATCTCTTCCATTAGGACTTGAGGTAGGCAAGTCCTTTTCTGGGGTTACTTCCTTCTTCTTTTAATGACCACCTAGGACCCAGCTTCAGAGTCACTGGACTTCTTTCGCACAACAATATCTGTCCATAGTGGCCTGTACCTTCGCGTTCCTTTAGATTTGTCTAAAAGTGGTTCACAACAGTGTCATTGTAAACAGTCACCAGCACGGCCTGCAATAGCTGTGTGAGGGTGATTTTCTCAAAAAAGTTTGCACTTCAGCCATTTTGCAACATTTCTTATATCTTGAAGTAGGCATTCCTTCAATTTCTCTCTTCCCTCCTTTGAACAAGTTTCCCCAGGTCTGGCCTCTTGCTCTGAAGATGATCTATCAGCTCATCAGTGGTTAGTTCTTCATTGTCCTCCTCCACCAACTACTTCCCACTCCTCCCCACTAACCTCCAACCCAAAGGGACTTCCCCAATTCCAAAGTGATTCCTCAAATGGTAAACTCTCTCAGGGTTAGCCTCAAACCTTCAAAATCCCTTATGGTATACACATTCTAGGCAACAGTTTCTTCAAGCTCAGAGTTCAAGGTTCTCTTAGTCACTCCTTCCCAAGCCTTACTATAAGTTTACACATTGAGGATTTTAAAGTGATCCTTCCAAAACTCTTTTAGAGTCAATCGAGTGTCTGTGGTCACTTCAAAGACTTTTTGAAACAGAGTTTGTTGTACAGTTTCTTGTAGTGGAAATGACCTGCTGGTCTTGGGCTGCTGGAGAGGAGTGGTATTAGGAGGCAAAAACTTCACCTTAATGAAGCTCATGTCCCCATAAAGTCGCTCTGCACGTCTGTGGATGACCAAGGGGCATTGTTAACACCAGGAGGCACTTAAGGTCTAATTTCTTTTCAGTTAGTAATCTTTCACATTGGGGGCAAAGCATGGTGTAACCAGTTATAGAAAAATTCCCTAGTGACCCAGCCTTACTGTTTGCCCTCCACAGCACACACCAATTGTCCTTGAGGACATTCTTTTGCCTGAACGCTCTGGGAGTTTCAGAGTGATACACTAATAAGGCTTACTTTGAAATCACCACTAGGCATTTGGCACACATCACAAAGTAAGCCTGTCTTTCATATGGGCTTATGTCCTGGGAGTGCCTTTTCCTCCTGAGTAATGTAGGTCCTGCTTTGGCATTTTCTTCCAGAACAGGCCTGTTTCATCACAATTAAACCACTTGTTCGGTTTTCAGTCCTTCAGTTTCTATGTACTCCTTGATTCATGCACCTATTTTTCAGCCGGCTTTGTGGTACGAACTGGCAGGGCCTCACCATGCCGTATCACACTATGGATGCCATACGCTTCTTCAAAACTCTCAAACCAAACCTTTGCTGGGCCTTAAATTCACTCACATCATCACTAGTTGCAGGCATTTTTTTTAATTAAATGTCATGCAACTCCTGCCTTTTCAATGTGATCGCTTGTGAGGACGCTATCTCCTGCTAGCTGTTTTTCATTTATCCACACCAATTAAGAGTCTCTAAACATCTTCCGATCACTTGCGATCTTGGTTTCGAAAAACACAGTAAACCTGTGGCAAACACAGCTTCCTTGATTGCCGTTTCTGCCACAATGAATTGATGGTTGATTTTGGGTTTCTTGTACAACCTGAACAGGTCGGTGATACGTACTACACTTTCATACGTATCAATGTTCTCTTTCTTTATTTCAATAGGAATCCAACCCTTATTGCTGTAGGGTTGGAACAGAAGCTTTTCTTGGGGCCCTGGTCACTTATTTTCCAGAAACAGCACCGAAAACACTGAATAATACGAAATGTCCGAGTGTATGCTTGAGAATGTTTACGGGGGCGGGCGGCTGGCTTGTAAATATGGCACAGGCGGCACTTGTGAGGATGGCTGATGGGGCGCACATTGGACGCGGTTCTCGGCGAAGGCCGCTGGGGGTTTTTTGTCACTATGCGGGGCAAAATTTAAGCGAACAAAAGCGTCCGCTATGCGGATTGTCCGCTATGCAAGGCCGTCCCGATATGCGGGGGTACACTGTATATATATATATATATATATATATTATATATATATATATATAGATATATTTATTATATATTTTATATATATATATAATATATATATATTATATATATATATCTATTATATATATTTAGAATATATTTATTTTTTTTCAACAAGTCGGACGTTTCCACCTTGGCGTAAATTGTGGGGACCCATAGCCTCGGAGACGTTGATAAAAAACTCTTCAAGGAAGAATATTTGGATTTCTTCCTGAAGCCGTTTGATTATTCTACTTCCCCTACCACCCCAATCTTTTAATATATTTTTTTTTTTACAATAGGAATAAATTAATTATACACGTATATTATAATATATTTTATACAGTGGACCCCGCATAACGAGTATCTCCGGAATGGGACCGATTATCGTAAGTGTATTTATGTAATGATGCTGTTTGTACGTGTTATGTTTGGGGGTCTAAAATGGACTAATCTATTCACAATATTTCTTATGGGAACAAATTCGGTCAGTACTGGCACCTCGAACATACTTTCTGGAGTGAAAAAAAATATTAGTTAACGGGGGTCACTGTATATATTATTTTTTTTTTTTATTTTTTTTATCACACCGGCGATTCCCACCAAGCAGGGTGGCCGAAAAGAAAGAAACTTTCACCATCATGCACTCCATCACCTGTCTTGCCAACGAAGGGTGCTTTACATACTGTTTTTAAACTGCAACATTAACACCCTCCTTCAGGAGGTGCAGGCACTGTACCTTCCCATCTCCAGACTCAAGTTCCGGCTGCGGTTTTCCCTGAATCCCTTCAAATGTTACTTTGTCCACTCAACAGCACGTCAAGTATTAAAAAACATTTGTCTCCATTCACTCCTATCAAACACGCTCAAGCATGCCTGCTGGAAGTCCAAGCCCCTCTGCACACAAAACCTCCTTAACCCCTCCCTCCCACCTTCCTAGGCGACCCCTATACCAAGCTTCCTTCCTCTACAGACTGATAACACTCTTGCAAGTCATTTCTGTTTCGCTCCATTTCTCTCTACCATGTCGAACCACCTTCAAAACAACCCTTCCTCAGCCCTCTGGACAAACAGTTTTGGTAATCCCGCACCTCCTCCACACTTCCAAACTACGAATTCTCTGCATTCTATTCACCCCACCCCCCAAGCCCTCAGACATGACATCTCCACTGCCTCCAGCTTCTCTCGCTGCAACATTCATCACCCACGCTTCACACCCATATAAGAGCAATTGGTAAAACTATACTCTTCATACATTCCCCTCTTTGCCTCCAAGGACACAGTTCATTGTCTCCACAAGACTCCTAAGTGCACATCACTCTTTTTCCCTCATCAATTCTATGATTCACTCCATCTTTCATAGACCCATCCGCTGACCCCCGACCCCCCCCCCTCCCCCCCCCCCCCAATATCTGAATAGTTCACTCCTCCATACTCTCTCCATCCAATCTGATATTCAATCTTTCATCATCCTAATCTTTTTGATTATCATCATAACCTTACTTCTTTCCTGTTTTCACCTTTAATTTTTTCTTCTTTTGCACACCCTACCAAATTCATCACCAATCTCTGGCAACTTCTCTTCAGAATCCTCCAATGAGCACAGTGTCATCGGCAGAGAGCAGCCTGTGACAACTCCCACTTTGTGTGTGATTCTTTATCTTTTAACTCCACGCCTCTTGCCAAGGGACCCTCGCATTTACTTCTCTTAATATATATATATACTTCTCTTTTATATATATATCTATATATATAGTATTTATATATATATATATATATATTTATATAATATAATATATATATATTATATATATTATATTATATACACACACACAACACACACACACATCCCAATCTAGGGTTTTTATCTTTTTCTTAAACTTCTTGTTCTTGTTTTTACTTCTCTTATTGTCCATGGGGAAGTGGGAAAGAATCTTTCTCGTACGCCATGCATGTCGTATGAGGCATGCACAAGTGCCAGGAGCAATGGGCTAGTAACCCCTTCTCCTGACACATTTATTAAAAATCAGAAGAAGGATAACTTTATAAAACTGGGTTGCTTGAATGTGGTGGGTGTAGTGAGATGATAAACAAGAAAGAGATGATTGCTGATGTTATGAATGAAAAGAAGTTGGATTCCTGGCCCTAAGCGAAACAAAGCTGAAGGGGTAGGCGAGTTTCAGTGGGGAGAATAAATGGATTAAGCCAGGGCGTAGCAGAGAGTAGTTAGAGTTAAGGAAGGGTAGCAATAGTGTTGAAGGACCAGTTATGGACGAGAAGAGGGAATATAAATGTGTAAATTCAAGGCTTATGTGGTTAAAATAGGGTCGATGTGAAAAGTGGGTCATAATAAGTGTGTATGCACCTGGAGAAGAGAGGAGTGTAGAGGAGAGAGAGAGATTTTGGGAGATGTTAAGCGAATGTATAGGAACCTTTGAACCAAGTGAAAGAGTAATTGTGGTAGGGGATCTAAACACTGAAGTATGAGAAACATTTAGAGAGGGTGTGGTAGGTAACTTTGGGGTGCCAGGTGTAAATGATAATGAGAGCCCTTTGAATGAACTTTGTAGGCTCTGGAGAGACAAAAAATACACAAACATGACGCTGTTATCAACTGTACGGCTTATTTATCTATTACAATTCATCTGATATGACACAATAGACAAATATAATTAAAACATAAACATGATATATACTCTAGAATGAATAAAATAGGCCATAATATGGTGGCAGCGGCAAAAGCGCCCGCCATTTCTGTCCAATTTGACTATACAGTGGACCCTCAAGTTTCGGTAGCATCGACTTTCGTGAAATTCGACTTTCGGCAAGTTTTTTTTGGCAAAATTTGGCCTCGAGTTTCGTGATTAGACTTATGATTCGGCGACCGTCTGGTACCCATCTGCCCGTCACCGCGCACACAAAGCCAGTCTCCCACACAATTCACGCTCAGTTTGTGCCATTGTTTACCAACACGTGACCATCACCCCGCAGGTTCATACGTAATAATCCATTGTTTTTTGTGATTGCAATTGCTAAATAAGTCACCGTGGGCCCAAGGAAAGCTAGTGCAAGCCCTTTGGTAAAGAAAGCAAAGAACACAATCCAGAGGGATTTTGAAGGGTTTGAGGCAGACCCTGACCCTGCCGACCCTCTGCCTGTTGTGGAAGGTGTTGTGGCATTGGGCAAGTCCATGGGGTTGGAGGTGAGTGACGGGGATGTGGAAGAGTTGGTGGAGGACCACAGGGAAGAGCTAACCACTGACGAACTGCAAGAGCTTCAATTGGAACAGCATCAGACCACAGCTGAGGAACTTGCTTCAGAGGAGGAGGAAAAGAGAGTGAAGGAGGTGCCTTCTTCGGTGATTAAGGACATGTGTTCAAAGTGGAATGAGTTGCAAAGTTTTGTTGAAAAGTATCACCCTGACCAAGCTGAAACAAGCCATATCTGCAGCATGTTCAGTGACAAAACCTTGTCCCACTTCAAGCAAATCTTAAAGAAATGCCAGAAACAGACACTTTTGGGCAGATATTTTGTGCGACAGGGGTCCAGTGACTCTCAAGTTGTTCCCAGTGGCATTAAAAGAAGAAGGGAAGTAACCCCAGAAAAGGACTTGCTACCTGAAGTCCTAATGGAAGGAGATTCTCCTTCCAAACAAGAGTACACCTTCATCCTATCCCCTCCTCCCATCTTCCATCCACCCAGAAGTCTTCAGTAAAGGTAAGTGTAATGTTATTATTATTTTTTATATGCATGTACTTGATTTCTGATTGTTTTCAGTATGTAAATCTTTATTTAATTTGAAAAAAAAAAAATTTATTTTAATATTTTTGGGTGTCTGGAACGGATTAATTTTATTTCCATTACATATTTCTTACGGGGAAAATGGTTTCGAGTTTCGTGGATTTCGACTTTCGGCAGGCTCTCTGGAACGGATTAATCACGAAACTCGGGGGTCCACTGTAGTATCTTCCCATGTTCTTACTGGAAGAGAAAACAGAGTATTTTTGAGGCTAACTGCAGTAGATCACTAGTTTTCTAATAAAAACACTGAAACAATGTTTTTATAAATAAGAAATATCGTATAAAAACTGTTTATGTAAAGTGTTTATGTACTTACACACTTGGTGCAGAGGTGGTAGGGGTGGTTGAGGATGGGGGATGTTGAGCATGTGGGATGTTGAGGGTGGGGGATGCTGAGGGGGGGATGTTGAGGGTGGGGGATGCTGAGGATAGGGGATGCTGAGGGTGGGGGATGTTGAGGGTGGGGGATGTTGAGGGTGAGGGATGTCAAGGGAGGGGGATGTCGAGGGTGGGGGATGTTGAGGGTGGGGATGTCGACGGTGGGGGATGTTGAGGGTGGGGGATGTCAAGGGTGGGGGATGTTGAGGGTGGGGGATGTCGAGGGTGGGGGGTGTTGAGGGTGCAGCGTATGATGTATTGCCTGGTCAAGTTCATGGAAATCATCATCTTTTTCTTCTCAGCACTGTTCTTTGCACTTACTTTCTTAGAACACATGGTTAGAAAAAGAAATTTGGCCAAACGACTGTAAAAAAAATGCAAACAACCATGAGAGAACTGCTCCCATAGTGATGTAAACGTGTACGTTGTTTTGGCATCAGTAGTGCCAAAACAACGGCAGGATTCTGAATTATTATTACATACGTATTATTATTATTACAGTGGACCCCCACATAGCGAACTTAATCCGTGCAAGAGGGCTGGCCGTTATGCGAAATGTTCGCTATGCGAATTAATTTTCCCCATAAGAAATAATGGAAATAAAATTAATCCGTGAAAGACACCCAAAAGTATGAAAAAAAAAATTTTACCACATGAAATATACATTTTCCTACACACAAAGAGAAGGATACATGCACAAAAGTAGAGTAGTACATGCACAAAAAAATTTTGTGCTGTACACTCTTTTAAATGAAGAAAAAAAGACATTTTATTTTATTGAAATCAGCAAGACTGATGGACACTGTGTCCGGGGAGTCCCTTTTCCTCCGGGTACTGTAGGCCTTTTTGTATTTTTTTCCCAGAACGGGCCCTTATCACACGGGTTATGTCACCGATTCTTAAATCTCTAAAACCAAACCCTTTGCGGCTCTAAATTCACCAAATTGAGCACTAGTTCCAGGCATTTTCCCTGTTCACCTGGTTTGTCGACTGATGGGGGTTCATCCTGGGGACAAGTTTAAGGGACCCCAATGGAAATAATTTAGACAGTCTTCGATGACACTGACTTTTTTGGGTTATCCTGGGGGCAAATCCTCGGGGGGTTTAAATTTTTTCGGGTATTCCAAATAAGCCACACCAAAAAACGGGACAGCACAGCGCGACGAGCTCAGCGCAGCAGCACAGCAGACGATCTACAGCAGCAGCAGAGACATCTACATGCAGCAGCCACAGCAGACGATGCTACGCAGCAAGCAACGATGCTACAGCAGCAACTGCATGTTACAGCACCAGCAGACATGTACAGCACAGCGCAGACATGTACAGGAGCAGCAGCAGCAACGATGCTACACAGCAGCAGCGGGACATGCACCAGCAAAACTGAGATGTTACAGCACCGGGGGGACGATGCTACAGCAGCGCACCAGCCAGACGATGCAACAGCAGAGCAGCAGACGATGCTACAGCACAGCAGAGGGTACTACCAGAAACCCAGCTGGGGTTGTACAGCGCAGCAGCGCGCCCCCCAATAGTAGCGATGGTGATTGGGGTTTATTATACCCCTGGCCCCTCGGAGAAAAAGCACCCACTTTCATACTTATAAATGATCTTTTTCTTCATCCCAAAGAAATTTCATCCTTATTGTGTAGGGTTGGCACTAGAACTATTTTGGGGGCCCAGGGTCACTTTTTTTCCAAAAAAAAAATCACCAAAACACTGTAATAAACAAATTTCCCGATGTATGCTTGGATGTTACCGGGGGAGGCGGGCGGGAAACAATGCCACCGGCGGACAGGGGCGTGGCTCGGCCGCACTTTGGGCGCGTCCGGGACAAAGGGCCGCTGAGGGGGGTTTTTGTCCACTATCGGGGAAAAATTTTTAGCGAAAAAAAAACGTCCGCTAGCGGTTTGTTGCTTATAAGGGTTCGCTATGGGGGGGTCCACGATTTTTTATTATTATTTAGGGAACTGAAGCCTTTTTTATAATAAAAAAAAAATTTTATTAATATTTTTTTTATATATTATTATTATTATTATTATTATTATTTTTATTATTGACTATTATTATTATTAAATTTGGGGAAAGTAACAAGACCAAATTCCCCAAATTAAGGCCCCTTCAGCATCAAAACCTTGTGCTGGGAGTGGCTCTTGATCTGGGGAATTTGATCTTGCTTGTTTACCAAAATTTAAAATTAAATACACAAAATTTTAACCCTTTCGGGGCCCGTCCCGAAATCAGGCTTTAACTTGGGGGCCCCAAACCGTGATCTACGTCTGACTCAGTCACTCTGATACTGTGAGTGGTACATTTGGGCCCAAAATTTTAGAGAATACACTATGTGGTATTGTGGACCCCATAAAACGAAACCCGAGCACCGGTATAAGAGAAAAAAACTGAAATCATGATTTTTTTGATTAAAACCGACTTTTTTAGTGTTTTTTTGTATGTTTTTTTAAGTTTTATTTTTTGGGTTTTCTTGGGCCGTTGATAGAATGAAAGACAATTCAGAAAAAGGATGATTTTTTTTTGGTTTTTAGCACTGGGAAAAAGGGTTGAAACTGAGCTCAAACTACAGAAATTTAAATTTTTGCCCATATTTAAAAGTAAACAAAGACCTCACACATCAATTTCACGCCACTGGTGGGTCCCAAAAGCATTCACAAGGGATATTTTTATAAAAATTATTCAGTATTGCAAAAACATAAATCTTTTTTTTTTTTGGTGTGAATAAAAAATTTTTATGTGAATAAAAAAAAACAAAAAGGAATTTTTTGTAAAGCCTCAAAATGTAAATAATGAACAAGGAAATGTTAGTTTTTTTTCCAGGGTACCTGCATTGTTTATTCGGGCCCCATTTTGAAATTGGGTATTTTGAACTTTGTGTTAAATTTGGCCCAAATAACAATTTCCGACACTTTTAAATTTTTATTGAAACAGTTGACTTGGCGATTTCGTGCCAAATTTATAAAATGGGAAATAAAATTTTTGAAATAGCTAAAATTTGGTTGACTGGAATAATGTAATTGGCCTAAAATGGATCAAAATCGACAAAACGCCGATTGTAAAAACCTGAACACAAAATTCACGAGACACAATTTCGTCAGTTTTCCATCAGATTTCGTACTTTTTTTTTTATTACCTTCACAAAAAGATTCTCTACCCCTTTTATAAGAAAAAAAAACAATTTTTTTTTTTTTAAATTCTTGGACATGGGGCACCCCTCAGTTTTTGGGGTTTGGACCCGAAGGGGTTAAAAATAATAATAATAAAATTATTATATTATTTTAAAAGCCACCAACTCAGTTCACTTTTACCCCCATTGTGGGAGAGTTTTCTCTGATTTGTTTACATTTTGGGCGTCATTTGGCCAAATTTAATTTTTCAACAGGGTCCAAGAAAGTAAGTGTAAAGGATAGGCGAGAAGAAAAAAGAATATTTCCCCTGGAATTAAAGCAGAAACAAAAGATAAAAAAAAGCAAGGTGTCCAGGTTTTTTGGGATGAGGGGGGGCACGAGGGGGGGAGAGCTGGCTCGTAAATCAAATGTTGGCTCGTAAATCAGAGCAAAAAATCGACCCAGGGACAGCTCCTATCTCAAAAACTCGTACTTGGGACCTTGTTTTTTGTCAAGGTTCCACTGATTTGGTATTATTCCCTTGTTTTTTGCTTTAATGCTAATAAAACTACCAGGGCCCCCCGAAAGCTTTGGGGGCCATGATAAAGATTTTTTTTTCCCGAGGTAATGACACCAAAAATTGAAATTTTTTATTGAAAACTCACAAATTACGGCTCCCGCAAAGTTAAAGGTTTGGCGACATAACCATCGGCAATTTTCTCCGACTTTGAGCCCCGTTTTTGGGCCAAAAATTTTTGTTCCATTACCAAAAACATAGCTATTTCTTTTGAACTCCTTTTTTTTTATCAGTTGAGTACAAAAAAACACCGTTTTAACCCCGATTTTAACTAAAGCAATTAAGTGGTCAGAAAATGACCCAATTGGCCAAAGTTTCACGCAAATTAAAAAAGATGCCAATTTCAAAATAGGGTCCAGAATAAATAATGTAGACATTCTTGGCACTAAAATAACATATCCTCTGTTCTTTTAGTCCACGTCTTAGGGCCCCTCTTAATAATTACTTTTGCATTCTATTTTGACTATTTTTTATTCATTCCCCCAAAAAAAATACAAAATTTACTGTTATGCAAACTACTGCATTATTGTGAAAATGGTATAAATAATATCAGTGCACTAGTTGATGTGTATTGGACGTGTGGTGTAATTTGCTTACTCCTGAACATTGGTAAAAATCGAACATTTCTGCTATTTTGAGCTCAATTTTAAAGGTCGTTTTTCATCGTGAAAGTAATGAAAATCATCTCGATTTCTGTAATATGTTTTCCATTTTATCACCTGAGACCATGAAAACGAGAATACAACGATAAATACTATATGAAAATACACCTTCAAAGTTGGCATTTTAATCCAAAAATACGGTCAGTTTTTTTTTCTCATTATGCACTGCGTGCTGCAGGACTTTTTGTATGTGGTGCACACTGACCACACAGACTCATTCTCTCACATGTGGGCCTACCAGCTTTCTCCTGCTTGATTTGAAGCCACTAGAATTTACGCGTATAAATGTCAGAAACAGTGGCGGCGTAAGACGTTTTATATACGGACGTAATACTGTCAAAGGGTTAAAGAAAAAGTTTTGTAGAAAAATATGAAAGTGGTGGTGGTAGAGGGTGGTAGTGGTTGTGATGGTGGTAGATGATGGTAGTGGTTGTGAAGGTGGTAGATGGTGGTAGTGGTTATGATGGTGGTAGAAGGTGGGTTATGGTTGAGGATTGTAAGGGTCGTGGTTGAGATTGTGATGGTGGTAGAGGATGGTAGTGATGGTGGTAGTGGGTGGTAGCAATTGTGATGGTGGTAGAAGGTGGGTAAGCAATTGTGAATGGTGGTAGAATGGTGGTAGTGGTGGTGGTAGAGGGTGGTAGTGGTGTTGTGATGCAGTAGATGGTGGTAGGGGTTGTGATGGTGGTAGAGGATTGTAGGGGTCATGGTTAGAGGGTGGTAATGGTTGTGATGGTGGTAGAGGGTGGTAGTGATGGCAGTAGAGGGTGGTAAACCTTTTGTTGATGGTGTAGTGTTGGTAGAGGGTGGTAGTGGTGGTGGTAGAGGATGGTAGTGATTGGATGGTGGGGGTAGAGGGGTGGTAGTGGTTGTGATGGGGTAGAGATGGTGGTAGAGAGTGGTAGTGATTGTGATGGTGGTATGAGGGGGTAGTGATTGTATGGTGGTAGAGGTGGTTAGCGATTGTGTTGGTGGTAGAGAGATGGTAGTGGTTGTGATGGTGGTAGAGGGTGGTAGCAATTGTGATGGTGGTAGAGGGTGGTATGGTGGTAGAGGGTGATAGTGGTGGTGGTAGAGGGTGGTAATAGTTGTGATGGTGGTATGGTATGATAAGGCATGGTGAGGCTGCCAGTTCTGACAAGAAACGGCTGAAAAATATGTGCAGGACTTTAAGGGGTACATAGAGGCTGAAAAATTAAAGCCCCAACAAGTGTTCAATTGTGGCAAAACAGGCCTGTTTAGGAAGAAAATGCCAAACAGGACCTACATTACTCAGGAGGAAAAGGCACTCTCAGGACACAAGCCAGAAATGGACTTGTTACCTGAAGTTCTTATGGAGGGGATTTCCCTTCCCAACATTAGAAAACTTCATCCTCTGCCTTCCTCCTGTATTATGATCACTCATCAACAAGTCCACAATAAAGATAAGTGTGATATTATTGTTTTATTCTTCATGTATCATTGTTTTCTGTGTAGGGAAATGTATATTCCATGTAAAAAAATTATTTTGTTTAATACTTTTGGGTGTCTGGAACGGATTAATTGGATTTCCATTATTTCTTATGAGGAAAATTAATTCGGTTTAAAGGCTAAATCGGTTAAAGGCTAGCTTCTCTGGAATGGATTAATGGCGGATAGCGAAAGGTTCCACTGTTATAGCACACATGCAGTGTTTATATGCGATGTATGTTTAGTAATAATCACTCTTGACACATTAAATATCTTATTTTATGTCAATATAGACATTTTCGTTAATCCATCTATGATATTTTCTTCAAAATTATATAAGAAACATGTTACATAGCATATGACATATAAACATAGCATATAAACATGCAATATTTATATGCTATCGAGCGGTGAGTTGGGTGGAGGGTAAACATTATGTTTTCTATGGTCGAGTATTAGAGAAAACTGTGAATCTGGTGTCTGGCCCAGTCACCGCCCTTAACATGCGTTTGTTTACAATTCTTGGCATGAACTATTCATTACTTCTCCCTTTGTTTATGATGGCATCTAAAGGTAGTTGTTAGAAACAATTAACGCTTTGACTGTCGCAAGCCCATTTCTGAAACTCATTCTGTCAAAAAATATTTGAAAAAAAAAAAAAATATTTTTCTCACCAAAATGTTAGGATTATTTTGCTGAGTGTTTTAAGCCTAATTTTTTTTTTTTTTTTTTTTTGTGATCAGTACTTACCGAGATATAGAGGCGTAAAGTTGGCAGAAAATGAGCCACGTATGGCAACATTGGCAAATGCCGCTCACCCGGTATATTTTTATTTACTCCAATTCGAAGGTTTCTTGTATTTTCCAATATTTTTTTCCAAGTAATTTATGTGGCCTGTGAGACCAAAGTAAGGTGCAGTGTACAAACGTACACTCGTTGTATGCAACACAATAACCGCACAAACATTATCATTATTATAGTGTTTACAAAACTTGTTTACACAAACCAACAATACAAAAAATTGTTTATTACTATGGTTCTATAATATATATACAAATGTACAGTCACTGAACACTTTCCTAGAACTTCTGCAGCTTGTGGAAGTCTTTGAAACACTGTGTTATACACAGTGGAGTTTTACACTCCTCACACATAAAACGAGTGTCTCTGTGTTTCTGTGGGCGTTTTGTGTTATGTGCACAGATAAAACACCTCTTCTGAGCACTTTTCTTGAAAGTAGTAGGAGGTAGTTGTATGGGGAAGTGATCACTAGGCCTCGGACGAGAGGGCACGTGTTGGTAATTTCGTGGGCACTGGTCTGTTGCAGGTGTTGTTCCTTGGTACTTGATTATTATTTGTCTGATGACTGACAAACAAAATTCACCATATTTTGGTTTGTTGTTGGTCTTCAACTTGTACATGATATAAGCATTCAGCATGGAAATGTCAAGAAGATGGATAAAAAGTTTTATATACCACATATAACTCTTGCGAACATAATCGGCAAACCCAATCTGCATGTCACATTTGTCCACTAAGTGCATATTGAGGTTGTAGTCTGTCACAGCTGCAAGTTTTAGAATGGGTTCTTTGGTCTCTCTATTCTGCCTGCCACTGTCTGCCATTCCGTTTTGATGAACTGATGTCGACAATGTGACATCACATTTGTCATGCCACCGAAATGCGATGATGTCATTGGAACATTTCTCCTACGTTGAGCTCAATTTCAAGGTACATTCGTCGTGAAAGCAATCAAAATCATATCTATTTCTGTAATATATCTTCCATTCTATCAGATGAGACCAAAATAACGAGAATAGAACCTTAAAAACCATGCGAAAATTCCGCTAAGGGGTGGCTAATTGCTGAGAAGCGAACTCCATTATTTATGCCCCAATTTCTTTCATTTTTGGTGTAAGTTAAGAAGTATCTGTCCATCATACTTTGCCCAAGTTTCAAGAGTCCCTCACCAGCGTCAAGGAACCTGCCTTGAGGTCTGCTCGCTTATGGAAATTTTGCTCATGTATGGAAGCAAAAAATCGACCCATCGACTGCTCATATTTGGAAAAACTCACACGTGAATGCGCTCGCAAGTAGAGGTTCCACTGTATATACACAGCTATTGTTACGACACAAGAGTTTACTGGGAAGACATAATTCTCAGTAGTAGAGTTAGGCAATCAATATATGACATGAAGTAACTGATACTTGCTAACATAACCCTTATTACTGTTTTCACCGAGATATTGACCCTTTCAGGGTCCGTGCCATAGATCTACAGCTTTATGTTGAGGGTCCAAACCGTAGACCTACGCCATGAGCTCGGCTCACTCTGATAAGCTGTGAGTGGTAAATTTGGGCCTAGATATGAGAAAATACATCTATGTGATATGTTTGCACCACATAAAACAAATCCTGCAGCTCACAGTGCATGAGAAAAAAAACTGAGACCGTAATTTTTTATTAAAACAGCGACTTTGCAGTGTTTTTTCGTATGTTTTTTATAGTTGTATTTGTGATTTTTTGGTCTCATTTGATAGAATGGAAGATATATTACAGAAATAGAGATGATTTTGATTGGTTTTAGTACTGCAAATGGCTTGAAACTGAGCTCAAAGTAGCGAAAATGTTCATTTTTTGCCGATGTTCAAGAGTAAACAAATGACCTCACACGTCTAATACACACCTGCTGGTGGGTCTAATATACCTTCACAAATGTGCTGATATTATTTATACAATTATTACAATATTGCATGACAGTAAATCTTCTATTTTTTGGGTTGAATAAAAATTCATTATGTGAATTAACCCTTTGGGGGTCGACAGGTCCTCTCAGAGACTTGTTCTCAGGGTCGGCCAAATTTAAAAAAAAAAAAAATTTCTTATGAAATGATAGAGAATCTTTTCCCGATCATAATGACATGAAAAGTCTGAAATTTGATGGAAAACTTACGGAATTATGTTCTCACGAAGTTAACGGTCTCTACGATGTTTATGCATCGGCAATTTTGCCCACTTTGAGCCCTACTTTCGGCCAATTCCAGTGTACTAGTCGACAAAAATCATAATTATTTCGCTAGAACTCAATTTTTTCTATCAAATGCGTACAAGAAACCATCCATTTACCGATTTCAACTATCCAATAAAGTGGTCAGAATTTAGCAATTTTGCCAATTTTACACAAATTTCAAAAGATGCCAATTTCTGAATAGGGTTCAGAATAAACAAGAAAGACATTCCTGGCACTAAAATAACAAGTTCTCTGTTCGTTAGTCACATCTCCAGGCCCCTCTTATATTTCTTTGGCTTTCCACTTTGAATTTTTATTCTTACAAAAAAAATAAGATTTACTGTTATGCAGACTACTGCATTAGCATAGAAATGGTATAAATAATATCAGCGCACTTGTGAAAGAATATTAGACTCACCAGTTGACGTGTATTGGACGCTTGGCATGATTTGTTTACTTTTGAACTTTGGTAAAAATCGAACATTTCTGCTACTTTGAGCTCAATTTCAAGGTACTTTTCATTGTAAAACCAGTCAAAATCATCTCAATTTCTGTAATATGTCTTCCATTCTATAAAATGAGACCAAGAAAACTAGAATACAACAATAAATACCATACGAAAATACAGTGCAAAGTCGCTGTTTTAATCCAAAAACACAAAGTTTTTTTTTTCTCATTACGCATTGTGTGCTGCAGGATTTTTTTTAAACTGTGCACACTGACCACATAGACCCATTCTTACATATGTATGCCTACCAGCTTTCTCTCACTAGATTTGAGGGCGCTAGAATTTAGGCGTACTAGTACGTCAAAAACCCTGGGTCATAAGACATACTAGTACGTCCGAAACCCCCAAAGGGTTAAAAATCAAAATGGATTTCTTTTGTAAAGCCTGAAAACGTAACTAATGAACAGAGGAAATGTTAGTTTAGTGCCAGGAATGCCTGCATTGTTTATTCTGGACCCTATTTTGAAATTGGAATATTTTGAACTTTGCACTAAATTGGTTAAATTACCAATTTCCAATCACTTTATTTTGTAGTTGAAACAATTGAGTTGGCAATTTCTTGTGCTCAGTTGATAGAATATAAGTAATGCTAGTGAAATAGCTAAGAATTTCGTCGACTGGAATAAGGTAATTGGCATAAAATGGGAGTCCAAGTTGGCAAAATCACCAATGCATAAATATCGCTGACACATCAAAATTCACGAGCATAATTTCGTCAGTTTTCCATCAAATTTCATACTTTTTGTTTTATTACCTTCAGAAAAAGATTCTCTACCATTTCATAAGAAAAAATTAAATTATTTTTTGAAAATTCTTGGACACTGGTGCGCACTTTGAAATTTGGCCTCTGGACCCTGAAAGGGTTAAATTCAAATTATCCATACAGGAAGTTTCATCGATAATCCCATGCAAGGGATCTGTATATGAATAGAGAACTCTAGAACTCAGAGATCAGACTAGGTGTGAGAGTACAAGGCAGAGTACTACTCCAGAGTGAGTGTGTGAACCTACTGACTGTACTAGTGAGCAGTAAGCTGATGTCAGGTTGGATCATGTGACTTTGAGGGAGACAGACCAGTACCTGAATTAGTAACCGGTGCTCTAACTAGTGGTTTCCCACTACGTGAAAATCACTTGCTTAATATAATGCCAAACAAAACAGTATAATATAATACAATATTAGCATTAACATATATATAATATTGGGCAAGGGCATAATTTGCAACATTAATCTTGTTAGATCAAGACCAAAAATGTCAAAAGATGTTAATGGGTTTGGGAGTACTGTAAACCCTGTCTGAAATATGTGGACCCTGATTTTCTTAAGGTATAACAGTGAATTAAAAAAAAATTTGTTTGCTTGTCAGCTTTCAGTATACTTTCTGTAATAAAGCATGCTTTACCTCATTATTTTCAAATAAGACATTATTACTCAGGTATTATTATATTTGTGTAAAATTAAATTTCATAATTATAAATTATTGTCCATAGTACATTCATTAGCAGCTTAACACAATGAGGAATGAAATCTGCATATGAAATGGCAATAAAATATCTGAAATTTTGTCTGTTTTACAGGTGCCTTTACTAGACAATGATGATACACTTGGTTTTGGTGAAGAAGATGAGCCCAAGGGAAGGTTGAAGTTAGTACAGTGTTTGTTTGTAAATAAAACTAATCAGATATCTATACTAATGCTGATATAATTCGTTAAATATGTCCTCACAGTTGCTTCCTATTGTAAGATAAGTAATCTAAAATCTTATACACAATGCCTTTTATTACTATATATCTACAAGGTGATATTCAATGTTATATAAGGTTTTTGGCCAACTAGACTCTTTTTTTTTTTTTTTTTTTTTTTTTTTATTTTTTTTTATTAACACACTGGCAGTTCCCCACCAAGGCAGGGTGACCTGAAAAAAAAGAAACACTTTTGTCATCACTCACACCGTCACTGTCTTGCCATAGGTGTGCCTACACTACTGTTCAAAAACTACAACAAATCGAAACCATTCCTTCAGAATGCAGGCACTGCACTTCCCACCTAAAGGACTCAAGTCTGGCTAACCGGTTTCCCTGAATTCCTTCATAAATGTTACCTTTCTCACACTCCAACAGCATGTTAAGGCATTAAATCCATTTGCCTCCGATTGTTCCTATCTAACACGCTCATGCACACACTGGAAATCTAAGGCCCTTGCAAACTAAACCTCCTTTACTCCCTCCAACCTTTCCAAGGACAACCCCTACTCTGCCTTTATTCCACTACAGATTTATACGCCTTCTAAGTCACTCTTATTTCAACAGCCCCTCCTCAGCCTTCTGGATAATATAGTTGATGAACACATCACGTTACGTTAAATCCGCTATACGAAACATTTGAACGCAAAAATTTTGCCTCGCCTCATAATAAAAAACTCGCCTTACGTGATTCGTCCGGGACGCGTTCCACGTGTGGCCTCAGCTGCCCCATGGGTACCAGTGTTTACAAGCCAGCCAGTGAGGTCGCATCTAAGCATACATTCGGTACATTTCATATTATCACAGTGTTTTTAGTGCTTGTAACTGCAAAATAAGTCACCATGGGCCTCAAGAAAGCTTCTAGTGCCAACCCTGTCGTAAAAAGGGTGAAAATTACTATGGAAATGAAGAAAGAGATAATTGCTAAGTACGAAAGTGGAGTGCGTTCTCGGAGCGGGCCGGGTTGAAACCAAACCCCAATAAACCCATCGCTACTTCTTGGCCAACAAAAGGGCAATAAAGGGAACGTTCTTGCAAGGGTGAAATTTGTTTTAAAAAAACAGAGATCGCAATTGATAGAAATGTTGAGAGACTGTTTTTGGGTTGGGGGAAAACAAAAACAATACAGGAGATGCATATCTAAGCATCTACTTGAAAAGGGTAGGAAGTTGCATAAAATTTAATTAAAAAATGCCTGAACTAGGGGGATGTAGTGTTTAAGCCCAAAAAATTTTGGTTTGAAGATTTAAGAATCGTATGGAAAACATAGTTGAAAGGGCATGATGGGCTGCCCGTTTCAACCAAAAAGCGGCTGAAAAAAAATGTGAAGGAATTCAAGGAGTACATAGACGTGAAGAATTGAACCGAACAAATATTTTAAAGTGATAAACAGGCCCGTTTTGGAAGAAAATACCAAGCGGACCTAATTTCTCAGGAGGGAAAAACACTCCCAGGACTAAACCTTGAAAGGGGGCTTACCCTTTTGATGTGTGCCCAAGCATGGTGATTGCAAAGTGAACTTTTATTGGTGTATCACTTGAAAATCCCAAGCGTTCAGGCAAAACATGTCCCCCAGGGTAATTTGTTTGCTGTGGAGGCAAACATAACATGGGTCACTAGGGATTTTTTTTTGATGGTTACACCATCATTTGCCCCCAATGTGAAAAATCCTAATGGAAAAAAAATTTGACCTTAATGCCTCCTGGTATTAGACAATGCTCCTGGTCTTCCTTCAGACTTGGCAGAGTGACTTTCTGGGGACATGAGCTTCATTAAGGTCAAGTTTTTGCCTCCTAATACCACTCCTCTCCTGCAGCCCATGGACCAGTAGGTCATTACAACTTCAATAAACTCTACACAAAAGCTATGTTTCAAAAATGCTTTGAAGTGACCTCAGACACTCGATTGACTCTAAGAGAGTTTTGGAAAGATCACTTTAGTATCCTCAGTTGTGTAAACCTTATAGGTAAGGCTTGGGAGGGAGTGACTAAGAGGACCTTGAACTATGCTTGGAAGAAACTGTGGCCACAATGTGTAGAAGAAAGGGATTTTGAAGGGTTTAGGGCTTACCCTGAGAAGCGTATGCCAGTTGTGGAATCCATTGTGGCATTGGGAAAGTCCTTGGGGTTGGAGGTTAGTGGGGAGGATGTGGAAGAGTTCGTGGAGGAGGACAATGAAGAACTAACAACTGATGAGCTACAAGATCATCTTCAACAACAAGAGGCCAGACCTGAGGAAACTCCTTCAGATGAGGGGAGAGAGAAATTGAGGAAGTTGCCTACTTCAAAGATTAAGGAAATATGTGCAAAGTGGGTTGAACTGCAAACGTTTATGGATGAAAATCACCCTGACGCAGCTACTGCAAGCTGTGTTGGCAACCTGTACAATGACAGTGTTATTGCCCATTTTAGGAAAGTTTTAACCCTTAAACGGTCCAAACAGATCGACGTTCAAATTCGTAGTGCTACAAAAGTAGATCTACTTTTTTTTACATATTTTCAAATATAACAAAAAAAAATGTAGATAAAAGTTTTTTTTACACGTTTTCACGTGTAAAACAAAAAAAAAATCTACATTTTTTTACATACTTTCAGATGTTGAAAAAACCTATATATACGTTTAGACCATTTAAGGGTTAAAGGAACGGAAGGTACAGAGCTCTATGGACAGATTTGTTGTGCGACAGAGGTCCAGTGACTCTCAAGCTGGTCCTGGTGGCATTAAAAGAAGAAGGGAAGTAACCCCGGTAAAGGACTTGCTGCCTCAAGTCCTAATGGAAGGGGATTCCCCTTCTAAACAATAACTTCCACACACTCCTCTTCTCCCATCCCATCAATCATCACCAGATCTTCAATAAAGGTAAGTGTCATGTATTCTCTTCTTAGTAGAGTAGTAATTGTGTATGTCTTCTTCAGTTTGTTTGTATTAAAATTAATATTTCATGTGGTAAAAATTTTTTTTTTTTCATACTTTGGGGTGTCAGGAACGGATTAATTTGATTTCTATTATTTCTTATGGGGAAAATTAATTCGGCTAATGATAATTTCGGCTTACGATGAGCTCTCTTGAACTGATTAATATCGTATGGCGGGGGTCCACTGTACTTTTAGAAATCCTGCACCTCCTTCTCTGCATAAAATTCACAACACACATTGCCCTCAAACACAACGTCTCTACTGTCTCCACCCTTCTACTAGTTGCAGCATTCATTACCCGTGCTTCACACCCATATAAGAGCTTTGGTACCACTATACTCTCATGCATTCTCTTCTTTGCTTCCATAAATAATGCTCTTTGTCTCTACTGACTCCTCAGTGCACCACTCGCCTTTTTTCCCTCATCATTCCTATGGTTCACCTCATCTTTCATAGACTCATCTGCTGACAAGTTCACTCCCAAATATATGAATACATTCACTTCCTCGATACTCCTTCCCTCCATTCTGATATCCAGTCTTTCATTAACTAAATTTTTTGTTATCCTCATCACCTTACTCTTTCCTATGTTTACATTTAACCCTTTGACTGTTTTGGTCGTATATATATACACATCTTACGAGCCACCGTGTTTGACGTATACATACTCATAAATTCTGGCGGCTTCAAATCAAGCAGGAGAAAGCTGGTAGGCCCACATGTGAGAGAATGGGTCTATGTGGTCAGTGTGCACCATATAAAAAAAATCCTGCAGCACGCAGTGCATAATGAGAAAAAAAACTCCGACCGTTTTTTTTTTTTTTTTAATTAAAATGCCGAATTTGTGGTCTATTTTCATATGGTTGTATTCTCGTTTTCTTGGTCTCATTTGATAGAATGGAAAACATATTATAGAAATAGGGGTGATTTTGATTGGTTTTACTATGAAAAGAATCTTGAAATGGAGCTCAAAATAGGGGAAAAGTTTGATTTTTACCAATGTTCATAAGTAAACAAATGATGTTATTGTCCAATAAATGTCCAACTAGCCATTCTAATATGCAGTCATGAATGGGTTGACATTATTTATACAATTATTACAATATTGCAGTAGTCTGCATAACAGTAAATCTTCTATATTTTGTTTGAATAAAAATTCAAAATAGAAAGTAAGAGTAATATTAGAGGGGCCTGGAGACATGACTGATGAACAAAGAAAATGTTATTTTAGAGCCAGGAATGTCTGCATTGTTCATTCTTGACCCTATTTTGAAATTGTCATATTTTTTAATTTTCATGAAATTGGCCAAATTGCAAATTTCTGACCACATTATTGGGTAGTTGGAATCGGTAAATGGGCAGTTTCTTGTACTCAGTCAATAGAAAAAATGGAGTTCTAAAGAAATAGCTATGAGTTTGGTCGACTGGATCAATGAAATTAGCCAAAAATAGGGCTCAAATTGGGCGAAATCGCCGATTCGTAAATATCGCCGAGGTCGCTAACTTCGCAAGAGGGTAATTCCATCAGTTTTCCATCAAATTTCATTTTTTTGATGTCATTACAATCGGGAAATGATTCTCTATCATTTCATAAGAAAAAAATCATTTTTTTCAGAAATTTTGCGACACCAGGAGACACCTGATGATTTGGGGTTGCGACAGGCAAGGGGTTAATTTCCTTTTACATACCCTCCCAAACTCGTCCACCAACCTCTTCAGCTTATCTTCAGAATCTCCCAGAAGCACAGTGTCATCAGCAAAAAGCAACTGTGACATCTCTCACTTTGTGTTAGATTCTTTATCTTTTAATCCCACACCTCTTCCCAACACTCGAGCATTTACTTCTTTTGCAACCCCATCCGTAAATATGTTGAACAACCATGGTGACATCAAGCATTCCTGACTACTTTTACTGGGAAATAATCTCCCTCTCTCCTACATACAGTAGACTGTCATTTAACACAGAAATAATAGTATTTCTTACCTTAAATTGTGGGTGCTGGTGTTTGTGGATGATTGTGAAGAAAGTGTAGAGTTATGTTGTGGTCCTACTGGGCTGAGGTGGATGGTAGAGGTTCTGGTACTGAAGTTGATGGTTGTACTGGAGTGTGTATAAATCAGTTGAATCAGTCAGTCAAGTCAGTAAGTCAATTCAGTAAGTCAGTCAGCCAAGTCAGTAAGTCAAGTCAGTAAGTCAATTCAGTAAGTCACTCACTCAGTAAGTCAGTCAGTCAAGTCAGTAAGTCAGTCATGTCATTCAGTCAGTCAAGTCATTCAGTAAGTCAGTCAAGTCATTCAGTAAGTCAGTCAGGTCATTCAGTAAGTCAGTCAAGTCATTCAGTAAGTCAGTCAAGTCATTCAGTAAGTCAGTTAAGTCATTCAGTCAAGTCAGTCAGTCAAGTCATTCAGTAAGTCAGTCATTCAGTAAGTCAAGTCATTCAGTAAGTCACCCAAGTCAGTCAATCAAGTCAGTCAGTCATTCAAGTCAGACAGTGATCACACAAACTCATATTTACCTCATTCTTTTTGTGTGCAAAATGACACTTCATTCCGGGTCCAGGCTATCTCTTGTGTAATATTTCTATTTTCTTTTTTATTCTAAGACTTAAACACTTAACCCTTAAATGGTCCAAACATATACAGGTACCATCCGACTTACGACCGAGCTTGGTTCCGACCAACTGGTCGTAAGTCAAAATGGATGTAAGTCGAACCTTTGAAAATTGCCGACATACTGGGTAGGGCATAATGTCAAGCCTTTGCTATATAAACTACCTACATAGTACTGTAATGTAATGTACAATCATTATTTAATTCTTTTTATCATAATTTACTTCTGTTGATATATTTTAATCATTTATGTACTGTATATTATGTATACATGGTAGTGAACTGTATTGTAAATTTTACATCTCATACAGTATTGTATGTTACTGTTATCTTTAAGTATTGTTAACACAGTGGAATGGAAGAATACCACTGGTAGTGTCATCCTGCCAGAATGTCCTATAACCTATGCCCTAAGTAAAGAGAAACAACTCTGGAACATGTGTAATATGTATTCGGCTGGCTGGCTGGCTGGCAGGCCGGCTGGGTGGGTGAGTGGGTGGTTGGCTGCCTGACTGAATTTGGATCTCTCTCTCTAACTCTGTATCTCTCTCTCTCTCTCTTTCTGTATATATCTTTCTATCTCTGTATCTCTCTCTCTCTCTCTCTCACAGGTACACATAAGTAAAGTTATCATACATAGTATAAATTACCTAGGATAACCCCAAAAATCCAGACAAAGTACTATACAGTGGATCTGTGCTCCAGTGCCCTAAATTAATAGTAATATTAATAATTATTATTATGTGTTATTATTACAATAATACGTACACCTACCATCCGACTTACGACCTGCTCGACATACGACTACTCGACTTACGACCATGTTTTTTATGCCAAATTTCTGGGAAATAAACAAGTGTTTGTGTTGTACACAGTGTTTATCCTAAACTTTACAGTATAAAATACAGTACTAACAGCATAAAAAGTAAAGTAAAAAATGAAATACCAAAATAAAACAATAAAATAAAGTCATTACAAAAATGTGATGTTGATATTCAGTAGTAAAGCTCGACTTACATCCATTTCGACTTACGACCGTTTTTTCGGAACTGAACTCGGTCGTAAGTCGGATGGTACCTGTACTAATATTAACCCTTTGACTGTTTCGGTCGTATATATACGTCTTACGAGGTACTGTGTTTGACATATATATACTCATAAATTCTAGCGGCTTCAAATCAAGCAGGAGAAAGCTGGTAGGCCCACATGTGAGAGAATGGGTCTGTGTGGTCAGTGTACACCATATAAAAAAATCCTGGAGCACGCAGTGCGTAATGAGAAAAAAAAACTCGGACCATTTTTTTTTTAATTAAAATGCCGAATTTGTGGTCTATTTTCATTTAGTATTTATGGCTGTATTCTCGTTTTCTTTATCTCATTTGATAGACTGGAAAGCATCTTATAAAAGTGGAGGTGATTTTGATTGGTTTTACTATAAAAAGAACCTGGAAATGGAGCTCAAAGTAGGGGAAATGTTTGATTTTTGCCGATGTTCAAAAGTAAACAAATGATGTCATTGTCCAATAAATGTTCAACTAGTTATTCTATTATGCGGTCATGAATGGGTTGACATTATTGTACAATTATTACAGCATTGCAGTAGTCTGCATAACAGTAAATCTTCTATTTTTTGTTTGAATAAAAATTAAAAATGGAAAGCAAGAGTAATATCAGAGGGGCCTGGAGACATGACTGATGAACAAAAAAAATGTTTTTCTAGAGCCAAGAATGTTTGCATTGTTCATTCTGGACCTTATTTTGAAATTGTCATATTTTTTTAATTTTCGTGAAATTGGCCAAATTGCAAATTTCTGACCACGTTGTTGGGTAGTTGAAATCGGTAAATGGGCAGTTTCTTTTACTTAGTCGATAGAAAAAACGGAGTTCTAAAGAAATAGCTATGAATTTGGTTGACTGGAACAGTGGAATTAGCCAAAAATAAGGTTCAAAGTGGGCGAAATCGCCGATTTGTAAATATTGCCGAGGTCGCTAACTTTGCGAGAGGGTAATTCCGTCAGTTTTCCATCAAATTTCATTTTTTTGGTGTCATTACAATCAGGAAAAGATTCTCTATCGTTTCATAAGAAAATAATAATTTTTTTTTTTTTAAATTTTGCGACACCAGGAGACACCTGAGGATTGAGGGTTGCAACAGTCAAGGGGTTAATAATAATAATATTATAATTAAACTAAAATATAATATAGTGTTTACTCATTACTTACCTTAAAATATCTGAAGTCTTAATGTAGAGTGAGAGGTGAGTAAACAAGATTAAATGAATAAACGAGAGAGAGAATGAGTATAGAAGGTTCATGAGTTTTGTAAACAAACTAGTTGTTGTTACCAGCCTGGAAACGAATGGTTTTTGTTCACTCTGTCAAGCTGACTGGAAAAACATCTCATATTTATGTTAATTTATATGTTACATAGTGTGCTATATATTTTTGAAAAAAAATCATAGATGGACTAAGCAAAATGTCTATACTAACTTTTTTACAAAATGCACCTCAATGTGATTATTATTGTGTTATTATTATCATTATTAATATGGCATCTTGAAAACCAATAACACACTCTTAATGATTTTAATGTGTAGCTGCACACCAGCACAGGTGCAAGATGTGGAGTTTAAAGTAGTTTAGTTCATATTTTATTCATTCTAGAGTGTATATCAGGTTTTTATGTTATTTATATTGTTTATTATCTCATATTAAATGAATTGTGATAGATTAATAAGCTGTATAGTGATATTAGCATCATATTGAAGATGTGACGACTCTGCTTCGTGTGTAATACGACAGTTTTGACACAGTTCTTGCAGCTAGCCAAGGAGGGTCCCTTGCTGGATCAGGAACTTGCATTTTGGTAGCCAAGTTTTTGGCAAAGAGGTCCACTTTCTCTTGACTACTAGTAGAGGTGGCCCCCCCTAACCCCCTTCCCCCTCTCCCCTCTCTTTTTTTTTTTCTACACAGGGTTTGACAAGGTTAGGTTAAGGATCCCTAGCTTTATTGACAAGCTATTTACAGGTTAAGGATTCCTAACTTTATTGACAAGCTAAGAGCTGTTACCTACATCAGCTCACTTGAAAGCATTTTTATTGTTATGAGACATACAAGTAGGGAACAGGATGAAGTTGGAGCCATCTGTGGGCCAGCATTTTCATTTGATCAACTGACTTTATCTCGTTGATA
Source organism: Cherax quadricarinatus (assembly GCF_026875155.1). Classification (NCBI taxonomy): domain Eukaryota; kingdom Metazoa; phylum Arthropoda; class Malacostraca; order Decapoda; family Parastacidae; genus Cherax; species Cherax quadricarinatus. The sequence continues at coordinate 3,201,618 of NC_069402.1, read as the reverse complement.
TCATAATGCTGTACGAATTTGTTCCATACTCGAGTCATCCTGGGGATAAATGATCTCAGATAAAGTGATATTCTGGAGAAGGGTACAGCCAGAGTGAGTTGCTGCTTTCTGCCCATCTTGTGGTATAGAAGCTTTCTTCACAATGTCCTCGAAGTGGATCCAAGTGTGGTACTTTGACAATATTGGCCTTTTACATAACAGTAAGGCCACCCACATCCCTCCTGTGTTGAAGACTCTGCTGAAATGACAGATTTATCCAGGACTGGTCCAGGCAAGAGATGAGACATCTTGCTCTGTTATCTACTCTGTCAAGCAGTTGCAGATGAGAGGGGTAGGGGCAGGCAAACCAAGAAAGTGGAGCATACTCAAGGTGTGAGCATACTTGTGTCTCATACAGAATCTTGCAACTCCTACTGTCAAGCAGATGCGGTATATGGCGAAGTGCTGTAAGCTTCCTGGCTGCCTTGTTTGCAATATTTACAATGTGGTTCTTCATGGTCAGTTTGGAGTCAGATGTCACCCCAAGGATATTAACTTCTTCCCCAGGTGCCAACACCCTCCCATTCATCCTTACTACTGCACTGGCATTGCCTTCATAGTGCCTAGAGACCATCATGATTTGTGTTTTCTCAGGTGCAAATGTTACTTGCCATCTATTTCCCCAAGCTGATATAGCTCTTAGCTGGTGATTGATGTAGCTTAGAGCAGCTGGAATTTCTTCTCTTGGATAAGTGAATGTCAGCGTACAGTCGTCTGCATATGCATGGGTTTCTGGGATGAGATGAAGAAGGTCATTGAAGTAGACATTCCATAACAATGGTCCCAGCACACTTCCTTGTGGAGCAATTGCCCCAATACTCTAACCAATTATCTTGTATTAGCACCACTTGCTTTAGTGATGAATATGGGGAATACATTTTTGCTAATTTTACTGTAAAAAACCTTAAGACACCTATAACAATTGGTGCCATTTACCGGATACCTCACACAAACATCTCAAATTTCAGTGAGAAATTAAAGTCACTAATAACAAACAGACAAATGAATAAGCACCACCTTCTCTTAGCTGGAGACTTCAACATCAACCTTGGCTTACTAGATGATCAGCCTGTAACTGATTTCATCAACAATATGAACAACACACTTCTCATACCAACAATAACTAAACCAACCAGGCTCACTGAGACAAGTGCAACCATAATAGACCACATATGGACCAATATACTAGCCCCCCTTAAATCAGGGATAATCACAGATAGCACTACAGACCACTACCACCTACCTTCCTCCTGACAAACATTAATAAACCACCACTTGAATACAACAAAGTCTCATTTAGACTCCATGACGAGGCCTCAATAAGGAAGTTCATAACTGACCTAGAGATTGTTGACTGGCCTACAGAATTCTCCAAGGCCAATGGTATTGATGACTGGACAGACATTTTTCTTAACAAATTACTTAGACTATACAACAAACATTGTCCTATAAAAACGAAACAATCACAAACAAACGCTTGTTGCCCATGGCTAACCAGCACCATTCTGAAATCCATTGACAAAAAACACCAATATGAAAAGCAATATAGACAGGGCTTAATACACAAAGATATTCTTAAACACTATTCATCAGTTCTCACCAAAGTAATAAAGAAAGCCAAACAACTATACTACTCCAGTAGATTCACAGACACTAGAGGAGATATAAAAAGACCTGGAAAACACTCTCTCAGATTCTAGGGACCCACAAACTGAAAAAAAACAAGAATATTGTCCTAACTAAACCTAATGAAATACCACTACATCCCACTGACACAGCTAACAAGATAAACGACTTCTTCTCAACCATAGGATCTAATCTCGCCAATAAAATCCCACATACTAATGCCCATGCCGGGGACTACCTAGATGGGAATTTCCCAAATTCCTTCTATCTTGTACCAACTGAGCCCTCGGAAGTCACCGAGATTATAAAGTCACTTAAAAACAACTCAGGGAATCTGTCTAATGTCCCACCATTACTGTACAAGCGAGCGGCCCATATCCTTTCACATGCTATTTCATTACTTTTTAACAAGTCACTAGAAACTAGCACCTTCCCGAAACTGCTCAAGATGGCAAGGGTTACAACAATACATAAAGATGGTGACCCTACAGACTTAAACAACTATAGGCCAGTATCAAACTTACCATTGCTATCCAAAATCTTTGAGAAACTCGTGCACAGGAGACTATATTCATTTATAACAGCACAAAACATACTCAACCCCTGCCAATTTGGATTTAGGAAAAATAAAAGCACTAATGATGCAATCATAAAAATGCTAGATCTGCTTTACACAGCATTGGAAAATAAGGAATATCCACTAGGAATTTTTATTGACCTAAGAAAAGCTTTTGACACAGTAGATCACGACATCCTACTCCACAAACTTGTACCATTACGGTATAAGAGGCCATGCGCTTGCTATATTCAAATCTTACCTTACTAATAGTATCAGTATGTTACCATTAAAGACACAGCATCAACAACACACCACTTGATACTGGAGTTTCGCAGGAAGTGTCCTTGGACCCCTGCTCTTCCTCATATACATCAATGATCTTCCAAACGTAATCCCAACACTGAAACCCATTCTCTTTGCTGACGACACGACTTACGTCATCTCTCACCCTAATCTTGCCACCCTCAACACCATTGTTAACGAGGAGCTGATCAAAATATTGACTTGGATGACAGCCAATAAACCTACGCTTAACACTGACAAAACCTACTATATTATGTTTGGTAGCAGAGCAGGAGATGCACAGATTAACATTAAGATCGACAACACTCTAATTACCAGACATAATGAGGGCAAATTCCTAGGCCTATACCTCAGCACCCATATCCAACACATAACCAAAAAAGTATCCAAAACAGATGGGATCCTCTCCAAGATACGATACTACGTGCCGCAAAATGCCCTTCTCACACTATACCACTCAATTATTTATCACATACCTCACCTATGCTATTTGTGCTTGGGGATCAACTGCAGCAACACACCTAAAGCCAATAATAACCCAACAAAAAGCTGCAGTAAGAATAATCACTAAATCCCATCCCTGGCAACACACCCCCCCACTCTTCATAGATCTAAACTTACTCCTGTTCAGTACATCCACACTTACTACTGTGCAATCTACATCTACAGGACCTTAAACTCCAATATCAACCTTGACCTAAAACGCTTTCTGATAGTTGTGACAGAACCCACAGGCATAACACCAGACACAAACATCTCTACGACATTCCCCATGTCCGACTAACCTTACAAAAATTCAATGTATGTCAAAGGCCCTAAAATCTGGAACACCCTACCTGAGAACTCTAGAAACTGCAGACACATTCATCACCTTCAAAACTACCATTAGAAAACATCTTATCTCCCTGATAAACCCCATCAACTAACTACACGAATACCACCTGGTGGTTCACACTTACACTCACTCACCCATTTGACCATAAACAGAAATATTAATCTCATCTTAAAATAATGAATCCTATGATACTCCAATACTGAAACTATGTACTGTGCCAAAACAAAAGCATTCACATTGCTAAACTCACAAACTAGTATTTAGTCACTTAGCCATAATACCAACTTACCTCATAATTTGTAATATTTTAAAATAAAGAATTAAACTAAGTCTGCCCGAAATGCCTAGCCATGCTAGGTGTTCTAGTGGTACACTCTGTAATCATTATTTAACTACATGTAAACCACACAACAACCAAATTCTGTAAATTCAACATTGTAATCTTTATAGAGAATAAACTTTGAATTTGAATTTGAATTTGAATAGGATGTCTTGCTGATTCCGTTCCATTGAGAACTACCCTTAGAGATCTACAATGAAGGTAATCACTGAGGAGACATAGTGTAGAGCCTACAATTCCCAGTGCTTGCAGTTATGCTAAGAGGCCCTGGTGCCACACTCGGTCGAAAGCACCAGCAATGTCCAGTGCTACCACACAGCTGACTTTGGATTCATCCAGTGACTGGTACCACCTAGTGGAGAGGTTTAACAACAGATCAGCAGCTGAGTAGTTTTTCCTGAAGCCATATTGACGGTCACAAAGTAGTGAGTGGTAGTCAAAAAACTCTGTCATTTGTCTTTAAATTATTGTCTCAAGGATCTTGCCAGTGATTGACAGCAGTGACACTGGTCTGTAATTGCTGAGTTCTGCTTTGCTCTTCTTTTTGTGAACAGGAACTACATTTGCTACTTTCCACAGAGAAGGCCATTTACACTACACTACACTACACTACATTACACTACACTACACTACACACACACACACACCACACACACACACACACACACACACACACCACACACACACACACACACACACACACACACACCACACAGACAGAGAGAGAGAGAGAGAGAGAGAGAGAGAGATGAATCACAGGGATGTTAGGAAGTATTTCTTCAGCCACAGAGCAGTCAGGAAGTGGAATAGTTTGGGAAGCAATGTAGTGGAGGCAGGATCCATACATAGCTTTAAGCAGAGGTATGATAAAGCTCACGGTTAGAGTGACCTAGTGGCGACCAGTGAAGAGACGAGGCCAGGAGCTTGGACTCGACCCTGCAACCTCAATTAGGTGAGTACACAGAGAGAGAGAGTCAGTCAGTCACTCACCCCTCAACCACATAACACCTGCCTCCCCTACCCACCACTGGACATCTGGTCCAAGCCCCCCTCTCTCTCTCTCTATCTCTATCTCTCTATCTCTATCTCTCCTTTTTTTTTTGCACAGGGTTTGACAAGGTTAGGTTAAGGATCTCTAGTTTTATTGACAAACTATTTACAGGTTAAGGATTCCTAACTTTATTGGCAAGCTAAGAGCTGTTACCTACATCAGCTCATTTGAAAGCATTTTTATTGTTATGAGACATACAAGTAGGGAACAGGATGAAGTTGGAGCCATCTGTGGGCCACCATTTTCATGTGATCAACTGACTTTATCTTGTTGACATCATTATGCTGTACGAATGTGTTCCATACTCGAGTCATCCTGGGTATGTATGATCTCAGATGGAGTGATGTTCTGGAGAAGGGTACAGCCAGAGTAAAGTTGCTGCTTTCTGCCCGTCTTGTGGCATAAAAGCTTGTTTCACGCTGTCCTCGAAGTGGATCCAAATGTGGTATTTTGACAATATTGGCCTTGTACATAACAGTAAGGCCACCCACATCCCTCCTATGTTGAAGGCTCTGCTGAAATGACAGATCTATCCAGGATGGGTCCAGGCGAGAGATGAGACGTCTTGCTCTGTTCTCTACTCTGTCAAGCAGTCGCAGATGAAGGGGGGGGGGCAGGCAAACCAAGAAAGTGGAGCATACTCAAGGTGTGAGCATACTTGTGCCTCATACAGAATCTTGCAACCCCTACTATCAAGCAGATGCGAGATACGGCGAAGTGCTGTAAGCTTCCTGGCTGCCTTGTTTGCAAGATTTACAACATGCTTCTTCATGGTTAGTTTGGAGTCAAATTTCACCCCAAGGATATCAACTTCTTCTCCAGGTGCCAACACCCTCCCATTCATCCTTACTACTGCACCAGCATTACCATCATGGTGCCTAGAGACGATCATCATTTGCATTTTCTCAGGTGCAAATGTTATTTGCCATCTATTTCCCCAAGCTGATTTAGCTCTCAGCTGGTGATTGATGTAGCTTAGAGCAGCTGGCATTTCTTCTCTTGGATAAGTGAATGCCAGTGTACAGTCATCTGCATATGCATGTGATTCTGGGATGAGATGAAGAAGGTCGTTGAAATAGACATTCCATAACAATGGTCCCAGTACGCTTCCTTGTGGAACACTTGCCCCAATAGGATGTCTTGCTGATTCCGTTCCATTGAGAACTACCCTTAGAGATCTACCATGAAGGTAATCACTGAGGAGACAGCCTAGAGCATGCAATTCCCAGTGCTAGAAGTTTTGCTAAGAGGCCCTGGTGCCACACCCGGTCGAAAGCGCCAGCAATGTCCAGTGCTACCACACAGCTGACTTTGGATTCATCCAGTGACTGGTGCCACTTAGTGGAGAGGTTTAACAAGAGATCAGCAGCAGAATAGCCTTTCCTGAAGCCATATTGACGATCACAAAGTAGTGAGTGGTAGTCAAAAAACTCTGTCATTTGTCTTGAGATTATTGTCTCAAGGATCTTATCAGTGATTGACAGGAGTGACACTGGTCTGTAGTTGCTGATTTCTGCTCTGCTCTTCTTTTTGTGAACAGGGACTACATTTGCCTCTTTCCTTAGAGAGGGGCCATTTACACTGTACTAGGCATGCTGAAAGATGCGAGTTAGAGGTGCTGCTAGCTGGTCTGCACATCATCTCAGCAATCTTGGGCTCAACTTGTCTGGGCCCACAGACTTTTCTTGGTCAAGCAATTTAAGGAAATGCACCTCCTCCTGCCTTATTGTCACCACTGACAGTTTTGACACAGTTCTTGCAGCTAGCCAAGGAGGGTCCCTTGCTGGATCAGGAACTTGCATTTTGGTAGCAAAGTGTTCGGCAAAGAGGTCCGCCTTCTCTTGACTACTAGTAGAGGTGGTCCCATCCTGTCGATTTAGAGGTGGAATGAGTTCATCAGGCAGATAACCTTGTCTGTCCTTGACCAGGGACCACCAGGTTTTGGAGCCTACCCTACCTGATGCTAGCTTTCTTTTAGTGTCCACCTCCCATTTAGCAATGGCCCACTTTTGAACGTCACCCATATGCCTACAGGCTTGCCTGTGCAAGTTCCTGTTATAGGTGGTAGGATATCTCTTATACCTTCGCCAGCTTTGTACTTATAGTAATCTGTTTTAATTCATGTTTTATCACTGAAATTCGTCATTGTTAGTTGTCTTAAGTTACTTTTAAGCCAGCCCGTAATGCTTTGCATAGTATAAGTGGCTATTGGCTTGCTGCTTCTTATCTGTATTTTTTTTGTACCTCTGTTTGTGTGCTCACATTGTATTAAATAAATAAATAAATTAATGTATACCTGTACTTAAATAAACTTACATTTCTGGCTGGCATGGCAGGTACACATTAAATCAGTACAGAGTGTCTTATGTCTCCAGACGTCATATTTAGTAATGATAAATAATACAATCCAATATGTCTCATTTAAATGTCGTATAGTACGTTAAATACACATTTTCCATTAATCCATCTATGATATTTTTTCAAAATTATATATTAAATAACTATACATAACATACAACTATGGTAAATACACCCACAATAGAATAAACATAATATGAGCTGTGGTAGCAGGGACGACTTTGCCACAAGTGGCCGCCATATTAGAAATGCCTAATTTTATAAGATAATAATAAGCACGAGTCTTATAAATTTGTATATTACGTTATATACACATTTTCTTTAATCCATCCATGATATTTTTTCAAAAATTAATTAATAACCCCGATTACATAAATAAAAAGATGATAAATACACCCTACAATAGAATAAATAAACCTCATTATGAAGCTGTCGTAGCCAGGATAATATTGTACAATGTGATGCCATGAATAGCATTTTCTTAATCTAAACATAAGAGAAAATGTGTTACTGGGGGTAAACTGTAGAAAATTATTCACTTTCGTATGTATGTAAGTTAAAGTTTATTCAGGTATACACAAATACAGTTACCATAGGATTATCATAACATAACAACATATGTGTAGAGAACCTAGGATAACCCAAAAAGGCAGAGTGACTTATTTCCTTGCCTTCACTCAGAGATCATTTCTTTCTCAAAAGTGATTGTTACGCTGAGAATGGGAGGTTCTTCTTTTTTTATTCTTACTGTATCAATGTAGAGACAACCTGTACACAATGTAACTTGTACACAAACCAGACGTGTAACTTCGTTTACAAAACTTACCTTCACCTGGTTTTGTTTACAAAACTCTGCGCCCTTGTCTTCTCATTGCACTCATTCTTTCTCTCTCTCATTTATTCGTTTTCTCTCATTTATTACTCTGACCCTTCATGAAGACTACAAATATTTAAGGTAAATGTAATGAGTTAACTGTATATACATTTATCGCTCTGGGATGCTTTTAATATTCATGTTATATGTGTGGGTGGGTTGGCCTGGTATGGTAGCCCGGCTGACTACCATACATAACCACACTGTTTTTTTACATAAATACTACTCATCTACCCTATCGTTTTTTAAGGTAAGTAAGGAGTGAACTGTATATACATTTGTATCGCTCTGGGATGCTTAAATATCATGAATTGTATTGTGGGTGGGGTGGCCTGGTATGGTAGCTGGCTGACTACCATACCATAACACACTTGATTTCTGTTACAATAAAATACTACTTGTCTCACCCTAGATTAAGACTATAAAATTTTAAGGTAAGTATGAGTGCACTATGTGTGTATTGTACTTTTTGTTGTTATTTGATGCTGGTTCTATTGCTAAACTTTATTTATGTTAGTGTAAAATTGTTATCTAGTGTTTGTATGCTTTTGTAAGTGAACAAAATGGGTGTTCCACTTTACGGCGGTTTCCGCTTTACGGGCGGTAGCCCTGGAAACCTAACCAGCCGTTATAAGTGGGGCCTCCTGTACTCATACATTCTAGCGGCTTCAAATAAGGCAGGAGAAGCTGTAGGCCCACATGTGAGAGAATGGGTCTGTGTGGTCAGTGTGAACCATATAAATGAAAATCCTGGAGCACGCCAGTCCATAATGAGAAAAAAAAAACTCCGGGACCGTTTTTTTTTAATTAAAATGCCGGACTTTGTTGGTCTACTACGTATTTTCGTATAGTATTTTATGGTTGGATTCTCGTTTTCTTGGTCTCTTTTGATAGAATGGAAAACATATTATCGAAATAGAGGGGATTTTGATTGATTTTACTATAAAAAGAACTAGAAATGAGAGCTCATAAGTAGGGAAATGGTTTGATTTTTGCCAATGTTCAAAAAGTAAAAACAAAGATGCCATTGTCCAATTAATGTCAACTGGCCATTCTAATATGCAGTCCAGGAATGGGTTGAGTTATTTCTACAATTATTACAGTTATTGCCGTAGTCTGCATTAAGTAGTAAGTCTTCTATTTTTTGTTTGATTAAAATTCAAATGAAAGCAAGAGTAATATCTAGGAGGGCCTGGGACATGACTGATGAGCAAAGAAAATGTTATTTTAGGCCCAGGAATAGTCTGCATTGTTCATCTGGACCTTATTTTTGAAATTGTCGTATTTTTTAGTTTTCGTGAAATGGCAAATTTGCAAATTTCTGCCACATTATTAGGTAAGTGAATCGGGTAAATGGGCAGTGTTCATGTATCAATCGATAGAAAAAAATGGTGTTCTAAAGAAATAGCTATGAGTTTGGGTGACTGGAACAATGAATTTGCCGAAATAGGCTCTAGTGGGCGAAATCGCCGATGTGTAAACCAGCGCTGAGGTCGCTAATTTCCGAGTGCAATATTTTCGTCAGATTTTCCATCAAAGTTCGTTTTTTTGGTGTCCTTACAATCAGGGAAAGATTTCTCTATCATTCATAAGAAAAATAATTTTTTTTTTTTTTTTTCAAGTTTGCGACACCAGGAGACACTCAGGATTGGGGGTTGGCGACAGTCAATGGGGTTAACAGATTGCAGATGACTTCATGCTCACTTGATTCCCGCTGTCCGGGATCAGATCAAAATTCAAAGTTTGATGACTACTGAATGTCATTGCTAAATACCAATTGTATAATCGAAATATGTGTCAAACCATCATAAAAGGAGGAGCATTTGTACCAACAGAATGTTGTTGAATTAGTCATTTATGAGCGGCTTTTTCAAGCTTTTTTTCATGGGTCATTTTCATATATTATTTCCAGGACCACACCTCTTGAACTTTTTGGTTAGCATCTCATTCAAAAGCATAATCTGTAAGTTTGTCTTGCTTCTACAGCTATCAAAAACACTGTCTTACCACTATATTCCCTACATTCCCATGCACCGAGATGCCGTAACTCAATCTTCCTCTTATTATTTAAGTTTCTTTCTTGCCAGTGAGAGCTACATGTTACCTTTGGCACACCATTTACCTTAGAAACCATTGTTAATTTACCCCTTTATTTTATACAGGTGGGTTCCCTTATACAGTAGGATGGGCTCTGGACTACTGCTGTTAATGTGAAATTGTTGTAAAATGAATGATAGCCTTTTTTTTACTTTCAAATGCATTCATAGCCTGAAACATGTTTACACTATCATATATTAAGCGAGCAATATAGTTAGATTTAAACAGCTTAGATAGTATAACAAACATACGTACCTTTAATTGTATTCATCCTTGTTTTTAGTGAGTGGTGACTATAGTAGTAGGAAGGTCTGAATAAATGAAGTTGGGTATAATTACAAGGCTGTATTTAGCAAAATGCTTAAGTGATGCTCGGTAAAGGGGGGCCTGCCTGGATGTAATAACTCACACAAAATGCTAAAATCCCAAGAGAAAATGGAAACTGACTGACGAATGTTTTGTGTGAGTGAAACACAAACTTCTGGGAGGTCTATGGCCAAGGAACAACAAAAACAGACAGGTCTGGTTGTGGCCGCTCTGGCCCATTACCAGTACATCTCCATCCGACTACGACCTGGCTTTGAATACGACCACTCGACTTACAACAAGTGTTTGCATGCCAAATTTCTGGGGAAATAATACAATGTTTGTGTTGTACACAGTGGTTTATCTAAAACCTTACGGTAGAAATACCAGTACTCAACAGCATAAAAAGTAAAGTAAAAAATGAAATACAAATAATACAGTAAAATAAAAGTCATTACAGAAAGTGATGTTTATAATCAGTAGTAAGGTTCGACTACATCCATTTCGAATTGCGTTGGTTGGTCCCGGAAACCAAGCTCGATGTAAGGCTGGATGGTACCGTAATTGTCAGAGAAATCAGATTTGGTACCAACGCTTCAAGGACACTTGGACAAACTTACCATGAGCGTGGAGTGAACTCATAGCAAGTGAGTCGTAAAAAAACTCCCTGACAAAATGTGAATTATGGACTTTTTCCTTTTTTGTCCAATGCTTCTTTGTTTGGCACTTTTTTTTTTTATATTAAATTGCTGAAATCCATTAAACCCTTTCATGTCAGTGTCAAATTAGTACGGCGTGTCATTTTTGTACGGCTTACAAGCTAGTGTTGGTGCCATGTTAATGCGCCAAATTCTAGTGGCTTCAGATCTAGCGGGAGAAAGCTGGTAGACCTCACATGTGAGAGATTGGGTCTGCGTGGTCAGCGTGGTGTGCTTATAAAAAAATTCCTGTAACATGCAGTGCATAATGAGGAAAAAAACTGACCATGTTTTGTGGTTTAAAACCGCTAATTTGAGGTGTATTTTCGTATGGTATTTATGGTTGTATTCTTGTTTTCTTGGTCTCAGATGATGGAATGGAAAACATGTTACAGAAAGAGAGCTTTTTGATGGTTTCACAGTGAAAGGATCTTGAATTTGCGCTCAAACGTAGCTGTAATGTTCGATTTGTGCTGATGTTCAAGAGTGAACAAATGACATCACCGTTCAGTATGTATCAATGGCCTCAGTCGGATAAGCAGCTATGGATGGGTTGACATGATTTATACAATTATTACAATAATGCAGTAGTCTGCATAATCATGTTAAATCTTCTATTTTTTGTGTTGTGAATAAAAATTCCCAAAATGGAAAGCAAGAGTAATATCAGAGGGCCCCAGGAGACAAGATGATAACAGGGAGAAAATGTTATTTTAGTGCCAGGAATGTCTGCAGGGTTTATTCTGGATCCTATTCTGAAATTGGTATCTTTTGAAATTTGTGTGAAAGTGGTTCAAATTTGACAATTTCTGACCACTTTATTGCCATTGTTGAAATCGATATACGGGCGGTTCCTTTATTCTGTCAGTAGAAACAAATGGAGTTCTAGCAAAAATAGCTATGAGTTGTTCGTCTGGATTAATGGAATTGGCCAAAATAGGGCTCAAGTGGGCTGAATGCCAATTCCGTATATGTAGCACCCAAGACCGCTAACCATCATGAGAGCATTAATTCCATAAGTTATCCTTCAAATTTTGTACTTTAGGTGTCATTACAATCGGAAAAGATTCTCTATCCTTTCATTAAGAATTTTTTTTTTTTTTTTTAAATTTTCGACACCGGAGAGCTCAAGTTGGTGAGCAGGGGTCGCGACAGTTAAAGGGTTAAATGAGAGGGACTATTAATGAGACACTTTACCTTAATATATAATTGTGTATAATTCAAATATATTTTACTGCATTTATGATTTTAGTAAAAAATGTTTTCTGCATTGATGTTTTATTAATAATAATTATGTGATTAATTCTTAGTAAATTAATGGACTCTTTCCAAGTTCTAGGCTTCCAATGGTGACTTTGTTTCATCTATGTTTCGGAACGCTGCTCTGGTTGTGTACGAGTTGTGTGGGTTTGTTAGCAGTGGCTTCATTGGGTCCATTCATTTACCATTGTCATACTTCGCTCTATGGACTCTGGACAGTCAAGAACATTAAGGTAAGAAATGTTGTTGTGATTTATTTGCAGAGCCACAAATGCAATTTAGTTTCCCACCTGTGAAGTGGTTCTAGTGCCTTTGTAATGGTTTTTGTAATGTTATGGGTCTGGTAAGGTATTTGGTTCTTGTATATGGTCACAAAACTTGATAATTGTTTTCAACAATGTGTCTTTTCATATATTTGTATATCATAATTTTGTTTTAGGCTGCCTTGAGATGTGCTATGCATATCTAGGGACTTTTTTATGAAAGTAGTAATATTGTTATTCATTATATTTCGAATAGCTATGTGGAGTGTGACACTTATGAAGGGATTTAGGGAAGTAGGTTGGTAGACAGCAGCACCCAGGGAAGTACGACCGTCCTGCAGATGACTGTGAAACAGAAACCTGTAACTGTTTTGCTTGATGGTAGGATTGCTGGTGTCTTTTTCTGTCTGCATAACACTAGATAACAGGGATATCTTGCTTCTCTTTCTTACACTTTGGTCCCCCCCCCCCCCCCCCACCCCCCCCCACATTTCACAGACACGCACAAGCAGATATATATATACATAAATCTAGGTTTTTCTCCTTTTTTTAAATTGCTCTTGTTCTGTTTGATTTCTTTTTGTCCATGGGGAAGTGGAAAAGAATCTTTCCTCCGTAATGACGTTATCTCGTTGACAGCATTATGCTGTACGAATGTGTTCCATATCGAGTCATCTGGGTATGTATGATGCTCAGATGAGTGATGTTCTGGAGAAGGGTACAGCAGAGTTAGTTGCTGCTTTGCTGCCCGTTTGTGGCATAAAAGCTTGTTTCACGCTGGTCTCGAAGTGGATCCCTAAGTGTGTATTTTGACAATATTGGCCTTGTACTAACAGTAAGGCACCCATCCCTCCTATGTTGAAGGCTCTGCTGAAATGACAGATCTATCCAGGATGGGTCCAGGCGAGAGATGAGACGTCTTGCTCTGTTCTCTACTCTGTCCAAGCAGTAGCCAGATGAGAGGGGGGGCAGGCAAACCAAGAAAGTGGAGCATACTCAAGGTGTGGCGTACTTGTGCCTCGTACAGGATCTTGCAACCCTACTGTCAAGCGGTTGCGAGATTACGGCGAAGTTGCTGTAAGCTTCTGGTGACTTGTTTGCAAGATTTACAACTGGTTCTTCATGGTTAGTTTGGAGTGAAATTTCACCCCATGGATTCAACTTCCTCTCCAGGTGCCAACACCGTCCCAGTATCCTTACTACTTGCTCCAGCATTACCATCATGGTGCCTTGAGACGATCATCATTTGCGTTTTCTCAGGTGCAAAATTGTTACCTTGCCATCTATTTTCCCCAAGTGATATAGCTCTCAGCTGGTGATTGATGTAGCTTAGAGCAGCTGGCATTTCTTCTCGTGCATAAGTGAATTTCAGTGTATCAGTGTTGCATATGCATGTGATTCTGGGATGAGATGGATGAAGGTCGTTGAAGTAGACATTCCATAACAGTGGACCCAGCACACTTCTTGTGAAACGCTTGCCCCAATAGGATGCACTTGCTGAATCGTTCCATTGAGGACTACACTTAGAGATCTACCTTGAAGGTAATCAATGAGGGAGACATAGCGTAGAGCCCTGCAATTCCCAGTGCTTGAAGTTTGGCTAAGAGGCCCTGGTGCCACACCCGGTCAGAAAGCGCAGCAATGTCCAGTGCTACAACCACAGCTGGACTTTGGATTCATCCATGGGCTGGTGCCACTTAGTGAGAGGTTTAACAAACAGTCAGCAGCAGAGTAACCTTTTCTGAAGCCATATTGACGATCATCAAAGTAGGGAGTGGTAGTCAAAAAAATCTGTCATTTGTCTTGAGATTATTGTCTCATGATCTTACCAGTGATTGACAGGGAGTGGGACACTGGGTCGGTAGTCTGCTGATTTCTGCTCTGCTCTTCTTTTTGTGGAAAAACAGGGACTACTTTTGCCTCTTTTCCATGGAAGAGGGCCACTTTACATGTACTAGGCCAGTGCTGAAAGAGCGGTTACGAGGTGCTGCTAGTTGGTCTGCACATCTTCTAACCACTCTTGGGCTCAACTTGTCTGGGCCCAGAGCATTTTCTTGGGCAAGTGATTTAAGAAGGAATTGCAACTCTCCTGCCTTATTGTCCACCACTGACTGTTTTGACACAGTTCTTTGCAGCTAGCCAAGGAGGGTCCATTGCTGGGATCTGGATACTTGCATTGGTAGCAAAGTGTTCAGCAAAAGAGGTCCGCCTTTTTGATATAGTAGAGGGGGTCCATCCTGTCGATTTAGAGGTGGAATAAGTTATCACGGCAGATAACTTGTCTGTCTCTTGACAGGGACCACCAGTTTTGGAGCCTACCCTACTGATGGCTAACTTTCTTTTAGTGTCCACCTCCCATTTAGCAATGGCCCACTTTTGAACATCACCCATAGGCCTACAGGCTTGCATGTGCAAGTCCTGTTATAGGTGGTAGGATGTCTTTATACCTAGCCATGCTTTGTACTTAGCAGTAGCAGCCTCTTACAACGAAAGCCAAACCAAGGCTTATCTGTAGGCTTTTGTCACATATTGCGGTGAGGAATGTTGTTCTTGGTTGCAGATTAAGGAGTGTCCAGTGAAGCTTTTCATTGGTTGTCAACCTCTCCCTGGAGAGAGCATTCCAGTCGGTGGTGGGCGAGCTCAGGAGCAAAGGGCTGGCCAATTTACCTCTTTCCATAGCAGGGTTGTGCGTGTGGACTCCTCACCTCGTTCTGTTGGGATCTTAAGTGTGGTAAAAACAGCTTGTGGTCAGACGTTGCCAACGTAGCGAGGGGTTGACAAGTGACCATGCCTTCTGCCCAGCTCCATCATACTGGGTCATGGGAGGAAGCCAGAGATAAGAGTAGGGATCTTCAACAAGTTTCTCATGTCAAACACTGGCAAGAAGGTCATCAAAAAGTCCTCTGTCTAAGGTGCGGTTGAGGTCACCAACAATTTTAATATGTGGACAGGTTGTGTTGTAGCAGAAGGAGTCAATATTTTCCTAGAGAAGTTGCAGGGTCTGGCGTGTTGCCACTGAGGTCTGTACATTGCACATGCTAGTACAGAGGTACTAGTGTTTATACAGAGACTTGAAGAACATCATTCAAGTTGTGTAGGAGTGGCCACATCTTTGTGCTGGGCATGAACACTTTTAGAAGAAGCACACAGCCACACCACCTCCTTGCCCTTGCCTGTCTCCTTCTCATCCATGAGGTGTAGCCAGCAATTCTTGCAAAATTTTCTGGAGTCCTGTCATCCAAAAAAATGTTTCAACAAACAGCTATCATGTCAGGACGTCGCGGTTCACAAAGCCTATGTGTGAGCTCGCCAACATTAGTAATGAAACCTCTATGTTGGCGGACAGGATGCTGATAGACTGGCTCCTCATTGATGAAGTGGTCAGGCTTGAGGTGGTGGGTGTGTAGGAATGTAGGTAGCCTGCCCTTGAGAGGAGGTAGGGTACTGAGGCAGCTGCTGGGATGGTTTTAGGTCTGTGGTCGTGTATAAGGCCCAATCCCACCTGCTGGATGGGATAGGAGTAGCTAAGTGGGTGGACGTGTGAAGAGTGTTCACCAATTCAGAGGGATCAGGGGTTTGTTCTGAGATACATGGTCTCCTATAAGGGGGCCCTGTCTGTCAAGTTCTTTTTCTTCGACACGTGGTCCTCTTATGTCTTTCTTGTAGCAGTAATTACACTGGTATCTCTCTCTCTCTCTCTCTCTCTCTCTCTCTCTCTCCTCTCTCTCTCTCTCTCTCTCTCTCTCTCTCCTCTCTCTCTCTATCTCTCTCTCTCTCCTCTCTCTTCTATTCCTCTCTCTCTCTCTACTCTCTCTCTCTCCTCCTCTCTTCTTCTCTCTCTCTCTCTCTTCTCCTCTCCTCTCTCTCCTCTCTCTCTCTCTTCTCCTCTCTTTCTACTCTCTCTCTTCTCTCTCTCTTCTCTCTTCTCTCTCTCTCTCTTCTACTCTCTTCTCTCTCTTTCCTCTCTTCCTCTCTCTCTCTCTCTCCTCTCTTTCCTCTCTCTCCTCTCTCTCCTCTCTCTCTCTCTCTGCCTCTCTTCCTCTCTCTCTCTCTCTCTCTCTCTTCCTCTCTCTCCCTCTCTCTTCTCTCTCTCTCCTCTCTCTCTCTATCTCTCTCTCTCCTCTCTCTATCTCTCCTCTTCTCTCCTCTCTCTCTCTCTCTTCTCTCTCTCCTCTCTCTCTCCTCTCTCTCTCCTCTCTCCTCTCTCTCCTCTCTCTGCTTCTCCTCTCTCTCTCTCTCTCTTTTTTTTTTTCACAGGGTTTGCAAGGTTAAGGGGGAATCCCCCTCTCTCTCCTCGCTCTCTCTCTCTCCTCTCTCGTCTCTTCTCCTCTCTCGTCTCTCTTCTCCCTCTCTCCCTCCCTCTCTCTCTCCTCTCCTCTCTCTCCCCCTCTCTCGCTCCCTCCTTCTCCCCTTTTCTCTTCCCCTTTCTCTCCCCCTCCTCTTGTCTCTCCCTCTCTTCTCCCTCTTCTCTCCTCTCTTCTCTCTCTCTTTTTTTTACACAGGGTTTGACAAGGTTAAGGATCCCTCCCCCCTCTCTCCTCTGTCTCTCTCTCCTCTCTCTCTCTCTCTCTCCTCTCTCTCTTTCTCTTCTCTCTCTCTCTCTCCTCTCTTTCTCTCTCTTTCTCTCCTCTTTCTCTCTTTTCTCTCTCTCTCTCCTCTCTCTCTCTCTCTCTATCTCTCTCTCTCTCTCTCGCTCTCTAACTCTCTCTCTTCTCTCTCCTCTCTCTCTCTCTCTCTCTCTCCACCCACCTACCTACCCATACCTTCCTTTCCTCTCCCTTCCGCCCCTCCCTTTACCTACTACCTAATTTTTTTTCTTTCTTTTTTTTTTGCATAGGGTTTGACAAGGAATCCTAAACTTTATTGACAAGTGTGAAAGTTTAAGGATTCCAACTTTATTGACAGCTGTGACATGTTAAAGGATTCCTAACTTGTTGACAGCTAGAGTGTTCCTACATCAGATCATTGAAAAGTCCTTTTTTATTGTTATGAGACATATGAGGTAGAAAACAGGGATGGGTTGGACCCATTCCTTTTTGTGGGCCCAGCAATTTCATTTGGATCAACTGACGTTATTCATTGATATTGTTATGCTGTACGAACACGCATCAGACTTGATTCACTCTAGGAATAAATGATCTAAGATGTAACGATCTGGAGAAGGGTACAGTCAGAGTGAAGTTGCTGTTTGCTGCCCATCTTGTGGTGTAGAAAACTTGCTTCCACTGTCCTTGGAATGGAACCAAGTGTGGTACTTTGACAATGTTGACCTTATACATAACTGTAAGGCTGCCCACACCCCTCCTGTGTTGAAGGCTCTGCTGAAATGACAGATCAATCCAGCCTGGGTCCAGGAGAGAGAAGAGGCATCTTGCTCTATTCTCTATTCTGTCAAGAAATCCACTAGATGAGATGGGGGGGGGGGGCAGGCAATCGAAGAGAGTGGATCATACTCAAGGTGTGAGCATACTTGTGCCTCATGCGGAATCTTGTCTGTGAGACACATCGAAGTGCAGTCAGCTTCCTGGATGCCTTGTTTCCCAGGTTTACAAAGTGGTTCTTCATAGTCAGTAGAATTTCACCCCAAGGATATCAACTTCATCCTCAGGTACCAACACTCTTCATTATACTTACCACTGCTTTTTTTTTTTTGTTTTTTTTTTTTTTTTTTTCCTCCAGCATTCAACCATCTGGTGCTAGAGGACCATCATCATTTTGTGTTTTCTCAGGAGCAAATGTTACCTGCCATTGTTTACCCCAATCTGATATAACTGTAAGCTGGTGATTGATGTAGCATAGAGCAGCTGGCATTTCCTCTCTTGGATAAGTAAATGTTATTGTGCAGTCATCTGCATATGCATGGGATTCTGGGATGAGATGGAGGAGGTCGTTGAAGTAGGACATTCCATTAAAATGGCCCAAGCTACCACTATCCTTGTGGGAACACTTGCCCAGGAGGATGGTCTTGATGACTCTGTCCCAATGATAAACTCTTTTGTGCGATTAACTTGAAGGTAAATCACTGATAGAGACATAGTGTAGGCCTGCATTCCCAGTGTTGCAGTTTTGCCAAGAGTCCCTGGTCCCATACTCTGTCGAAAACATCAGCAATGTCCAGTGCTGCTACTACAGCTGAGTTTGGATTCATGCAGTGACTGGTTTCACTTAGTGGAGAGGTTTAACAGTAGATCAGCAGCAGAGTAACCTTTTCTGAAGCCATATTAACAGTCACAAAGAAGTGAGTGGTAGTCGAAAAACTGTAATTTGCCGTGAGATTATTGTCTCAAGCATCTTGCCAGTGATTGACAGGAGTGACACTAGTCTGTACTTACTGATTTCTGTTCTTCTCCCCTTTTCATGAACAGGGACTGCATTTGCCTCTTTCCATAGAGAGGGTGATTTACACTTTGATAGGCAGTGCTGAATGATGCATGTTAGAGGTGCTGCTAGCTGGCCTGTACGTCTACTCGGCAATCTTGGGCTCAACTTGTCTGGATCCACAGCTTTTTCTTGATCCAGTGATTTAAGAAGATACACTTCCTCCTGCCTTATTGTCACCACTGATAGTTTTGACACAGTTCTTGCAGCTAGCTAAGAAGGGTCTCTTGCTGGATAAGGAACTTGCATCTTGGCAGTGAAGTGTTCAGCAAAGAGGTTGGCTTTCTCCTGACTAGTAGAGGTGGTCCTATCCTGTCAATTTTGAGGTGGAATAAGTTCTCTCTCTCTGTCTCTTTCTCTCTCTCTTTCCTCCCCCCCTCTCCTCCCTTCCCTCGACTTACAATGGGGTTACGTTCCAGTGAACCCATCATAAGTTGAATATGAATATGTATATGATATGATAAATAACTTTTGTCACTGAATAAGTAAATAAACTGATAATTACTGTTCATACACTGCTTTGTGACTTCTTCCCATGCTGCACTGATGTTTCTGGTAACATGAGGATGTTAAAATCTTGTTGCCTTAGCCTGTTTTGTTAGTAAGCTAAATGGTATGCTTTTTTGTATCAGGTCTTCTATCCATGTGACAAATAATCTTTCCATATCATCAATTGGCCCAGCTCTTTTCTTCATGATGTCAGTGGATTTAACCCTTTGACTGTCGCGGCCGTATATATATGTCTTACGAGGTACCGTGTTTGACGTATATATACAGGAAGGCCCCGCTTTACGGCGTTTCACTTTACGGCTTTCCGCTAATACGGTCATTTCATATATTATGGAGACCCAACTCGCTATACGGCTCCCCCCACCTGATTTCTAATCCGGTCACCGCGCCCCACCTTGGTTTGTTTACCTTCTTCGTGTGATCAGTATGCACGTGTAAGTCTCTCCATTTTGTTCTGGAAAACTCCAAAATTTTCAAAATGTTTTTAAAGTTACTTCATATTTTATATATACTCTGATAATTATTGCTATTTTTTAGTGATGATAGTTACTTTGTTTTGTACTTAATTCTACTATAGATCATCATATTTCTTATGATTACAAGCATTGTTCCTGATACCTGCCTCTATATACATGACTTAAATGATACCAAAACAGTTACTGTAATTACTACACTGCAGAACAATCAAAGCACTTCTCGTGCCAATAAACAACAAACTATCTTTAACTACAATATCGATCTTTAAGCAAGCATTACGATGACCGCATAGCATTACTAAATTCCTTTCATGCTTATATGTCCAATCATTACAGTAACTGAAACTGGCTAACGCTGATAGTACAGATGTCTATGCCATTCCCTGGTTACACAGCCATACACAAACTGTAGGCCCAGACGACAAGGGGGTGGCACAGCCATATTCTACTAAGACCAACTAGAATGTATCAACTAATACTTGACAAGGGATGAAACATGGGGAATTAGAATAGCTAAATTGCAAATCCAAAATACCAACTAATAACCTCTCACATTGATAAACATTACAGATGTTCACAGTCAAACATTAGCCAAATTTAGTCAAAACCTAGGAAGGATGATAACTGTTGCACGCATGAACAAAGATCACTTATTACTCTCAGGGTGACTTCAATATAAATCTCCTGAAGACAGGCCCACACGTTACTGAATTACAATTAAAACAAGAGTAAACATGTATGTGCTACCCAACAGTAACAAACCTACAAGTGTTACAGAGACGAGTGTTTTTCCTACTTGACCAAATTGGACCAACAACCATTATCCCCTTTAAAGCATGCATAATTACAGATAATACCACAGACCACTTACCCTACTTTCCTCATAGCAAACTCTGGTAAACCACCCCAAGACATACCTAAAGTCACCTTCAGATTCACCTGAGGCAGCCATTAATAACTCACAACAGAGTAGCAAAACCAATGGGGGACTGGCACACTGAGCTGAAATCTATACATGATATTGACGAATGTATTAATAAATTTTCTAAAAAAAGACCCAATACCTCTTATATAAAGCACTGCCCTAAAAAAACTAAACAGATGACAGCTTAAGAGATGAACAGTCCCTGGCTAACCCAGCATTCTCAAATCCATAAATACAAAACACCAATATGAAAAACCGTACAGGATGGGTCACATAACAGAGACAAACAAAAATGTTACTCCGTCTAATCCTAACCGGCCTGATATGAAGGGCAAAAAAATTGTATTGAGTGGAAACAGATTATCCAACTTACGAGGTGATATAAAAAGACTGGAAAAAAAACCTACAGAAATTTGGGAACAAAAAAGATATCGCGAAATAGTGAAATAAAATTAGCAAAAATCAGATGATCCCAACTCCCCACCAACAGACACAGCAAACAGACTCAATGATTCTTCTCCACTATAGGACAAAACCTGCCCATATAAAAGAGCCAAGTCAGATACCCACCAAATTGACTACCTCACCCGGCAACTACCCGACACACCACTGTTCTAGCTCGGACGAACCCATACGAAATCTCCCTTTTATCAACGCACTAAAAAGCAAGCAGGAGATTTAAATACCTTACCACCCTTTATATGCAAAAAACAGTGTCAAGTGCTATCACCATCATGCAGACTCTCTTTAACAAATCATGGATCTCACCTTCCCGACAGTACTCAAAATAGCAAGGGTCACCCCGATCCACAAAGGAGGAGACCAAACAGAGTTGACTAAAACTTAGGCCAAATCCAACTTACACCCTCTCTCAAAAAATCTTCGAAAAATTAATTCTAAACGAAATCTACTCCTACCTTATCTCCCAAAACATACTCAACCTGCCAATTTGGATTCAGGCCTAATAAAAATACTTATGATGCTATTATACACATGCTAGAAACATATTTACCACTGCAATAGAGGAAAAAGAAGTCCCACTGGGGATCTTCATTGACTTAAGGAAAGCTTTTGATACAGTTGACCTGACTTGCTCCACGTAAAATTGTCACACTATGGTATAAGAGGGCACTCCCTCAAACTACTAAGTCATACCCTCAGCAACAAGAAGCCAATATGTGTATGCAAATGGGGCAAAACTCTTCTGCACAACCAATTACAGTTGGTGTCCACAGGGAAGTGTCCTTGGCCCTCTTCTCCTTTCTCCTTTACATAAATGACCTACCAAATGCTTCGCAAGTACTCAAACCCACACTATTTGCAGATGACATACCATTCGTCTTCTCCCACCCGAGCCCAGTCACGCTAGCCAATACTGGTAAATACCGAATTACAGAAAATATCTACCTGGATGAGGACTACAAACTTACACTAAACATTACAAAACCTACTTCATTCAGTTTGGTACAGAGCTACAGTTGTCCCTCTTAAATAATGATAACGGATTCACCTATCATACAAAGCTACAGAGGGAAAATTCTTAGGAATCCACTTGATAATAGACTCCAATTTTCATTTCACATATACAACAAATTTCTAAAATATATTTCCAAGACTGGAGCATACTATCGAAGATACGGTACTATGTCCACTAGTCTGCCTCCTGGCCCTATATCACTCACTTATTTACCCCTATCTCACTATGGAATTTGGGCATGGGCTCAACAACAATTAACCATCTCCGACCACTAGTTACCCAACAAAAGGCTGCAGTTAGGAATGATAACAAATTCGCACTTAGGCGCACACTCCACCACTATTCAATACACTGAAACCTACTAACATACCAAATCAATCCATACTTTTACTGCACCTATTCATACATAGAAACACTTGAACTGATATTAAACCCTCCCCTTTTACATCTCCTTGACCAACTCAACAGAACACATGGACCATAACACAAGGCCCACAGATCACTCTTTGATGTTCTCGTGTCCATCTCACCTATGCAAAAAACCTCAATGCCATAAAAGGCCCCCCTCAAATCTGGGCATTTCATTACCTGTAAATTTAAAAGGAAACACTACCTGTTTAAAATTTCAAGTCTCTTTTCAAAGATCATACTCACCCAAACCAAATTAAATATGAAATAACCCAACCTTATATATTGTATATCTTAAATGTTTCTCACAATTATAATCACATAAATGTTAAACCTAAAACCCAATCTAACTTTACTATTTTTTTAAATAAACTACTAAACAGAATTCTCCCCTAACGACTGAATGTTACAACCCATGCATGCAAACCATATGACCTGTCTTTGTAATACTCCACTTGTGCCTTATAGTAATCTGTTTTAATTCATGTTTTATCACTGAAATTCGTCATTGTTAGTTGTCTTAAGTTACTTTTAAGCCAGCCCGTAATGCTTTGCATAGTATAAGTGGCTATTGGCTTGCTGCTTCTTATCTGTATTTTTTTTGTACCTCTGTTTGTGTGCTCACATTGTATTAAATAAATAAATAAATTAATGTATACCTGTACTTAAATAAACTTACATTTCTGGCTGGCATGGCAGGTACACATTAAATCAGTACAGAGTGTCTTATGTCTCCAGACGTCATATTTAGTAATGATAAATAATACAATCCAATATGTCTCATTTAAATGTCGTATAGTACGTTAAATACACATTTTCCATTAATCCATCTATGATATTTTTTCAAAATTATATATTAAATAACTATACATAACATACAACTATGGTAAATACACCCACAATAGAATAAACATAATATGAGCTGTGGTA
Source organism: Cherax quadricarinatus (assembly GCF_026875155.1). Lineage (NCBI taxonomy): Eukaryota > Metazoa > Arthropoda > Malacostraca > Decapoda > Parastacidae > Cherax > Cherax quadricarinatus. Next base: position 3,177,905 of record NC_069402.1, on the reverse strand, counting down.
GCAGGGACGACTTTGCCACAAGTGGCCGCCATATTAGAAATGCCTAATTTTATAAGATAATAATAAGCACGAGTCTTATAAATTTGTATATTACGTTATATACACATTTTCTTTAATCCATCCATGATATTTTTTCAAAAATTAATTAATAACCCCGATTACATAAATAAAAAGATGATAAATACACCCTACAATAGAATAAATAAACCTCATTATGAAGCTGTCGTAGCCAGGATAATATTGTACAATGTGATGCCATGAATAGCATTTTCTTAATCTAAACATAAGAGAAAATGTGTTACTGGGGGTAAACTGTAGAAAATTATTCACTTTCGTATGTATGTAAGTTAAAGTTTATTCAGGTATACACAAATACAGTTACCATAGGATTATCATAACATAACAACATATGTGTAGAGAACCTAGGATAACCCAAAAAGGCAGAGTGACTTATTTCCTTGCCTTCACTCAGAGATCATTTCTTTCTCAAAAGTGATTGTTACGCTGAGAATGGGAGGTTCTTCTTTTTTTATTCTTACTGTATCAATGTAGAGACAACCTGTACACAATGTAACTTGTACACAAACCAGACGTGTAACTTCGTTTACAAAACTTACCTTCACCTGGTTTTGTTTACAAAACTCTGCGCCCTTGTCTTCTCATTGCACTCATTCTTTCTCTCTCTCATTTATTCGTTTTCTCTCATTTATTACTCTGACCCTTCATGAAGACTACAAATATTTAAGGTAAATGTAATGAGTTAACTGTATATACATTTATCGCTCTGGGATGCTTTTAATATTCATGTTATATGTGTGGGTGGGTTGGCCTGGTATGGTAGCCCGGCTGACTACCATACATAACCACACTGTTTTTTTACATAAATACTACTCATCTACCCTATCGTTTTTTAAGGTAAGTAAGGAGTGAACTGTATATACATTTGTATCGCTCTGGGATGCTTAAATATCATGAATTGTATTGTGGGTGGGGTGGCCTGGTATGGTAGCTGGCTGACTACCATACCATAACACACTTGATTTCTGTTACAATAAAATACTACTTGTCTCACCCTAGATTAAGACTATAAAATTTTAAGGTAAGTATGAGTGCACTATGTGTGTATTGTACTTTTTGTTGTTATTTGATGCTGGTTCTATTGCTAAACTTTATTTATGTTAGTGTAAAATTGTTATCTAGTGTTTGTATGCTTTTGTAAGTGAACAAAATGGGTGTTCCACTTTACGGCGGTTTCCGCTTTACGGGCGGTAGCCCTGGAAACCTAACCAGCCGTTATAAGTGGGGCCTCCTGTACTCATACATTCTAGCGGCTTCAAATAAGGCAGGAGAAGCTGTAGGCCCACATGTGAGAGAATGGGTCTGTGTGGTCAGTGTGAACCATATAAATGAAAATCCTGGAGCACGCCAGTCCATAATGAGAAAAAAAAAACTCCGGGACCGTTTTTTTTTAATTAAAATGCCGGACTTTGTTGGTCTACTACGTATTTTCGTATAGTATTTTATGGTTGGATTCTCGTTTTCTTGGTCTCTTTTGATAGAATGGAAAACATATTATCGAAATAGAGGGGATTTTGATTGATTTTACTATAAAAAGAACTAGAAATGAGAGCTCATAAGTAGGGAAATGGTTTGATTTTTGCCAATGTTCAAAAAGTAAAAACAAAGATGCCATTGTCCAATTAATGTCAACTGGCCATTCTAATATGCAGTCCAGGAATGGGTTGAGTTATTTCTACAATTATTACAGTTATTGCCGTAGTCTGCATTAAGTAGTAAGTCTTCTATTTTTTGTTTGATTAAAATTCAAATGAAAGCAAGAGTAATATCTAGGAGGGCCTGGGACATGACTGATGAGCAAAGAAAATGTTATTTTAGGCCCAGGAATAGTCTGCATTGTTCATCTGGACCTTATTTTTGAAATTGTCGTATTTTTTAGTTTTCGTGAAATGGCAAATTTGCAAATTTCTGCCACATTATTAGGTAAGTGAATCGGGTAAATGGGCAGTGTTCATGTATCAATCGATAGAAAAAAATGGTGTTCTAAAGAAATAGCTATGAGTTTGGGTGACTGGAACAATGAATTTGCCGAAATAGGCTCTAGTGGGCGAAATCGCCGATGTGTAAACCAGCGCTGAGGTCGCTAATTTCCGAGTGCAATATTTTCGTCAGATTTTCCATCAAAGTTCGTTTTTTTGGTGTCCTTACAATCAGGGAAAGATTTCTCTATCATTCATAAGAAAAATAATTTTTTTTTTTTTTTTTCAAGTTTGCGACACCAGGAGACACTCAGGATTGGGGGTTGGCGACAGTCAATGGGGTTAACAGATTGCAGATGACTTCATGCTCACTTGATTCCCGCTGTCCGGGATCAGATCAAAATTCAAAGTTTGATGACTACTGAATGTCATTGCTAAATACCAATTGTATAATCGAAATATGTGTCAAACCATCATAAAAGGAGGAGCATTTGTACCAACAGAATGTTGTTGAATTAGTCATTTATGAGCGGCTTTTTCAAGCTTTTTTTCATGGGTCATTTTCATATATTATTTCCAGGACCACACCTCTTGAACTTTTTGGTTAGCATCTCATTCAAAAGCATAATCTGTAAGTTTGTCTTGCTTCTACAGCTATCAAAAACACTGTCTTACCACTATATTCCCTACATTCCCATGCACCGAGATGCCGTAACTCAATCTTCCTCTTATTATTTAAGTTTCTTTCTTGCCAGTGAGAGCTACATGTTACCTTTGGCACACCATTTACCTTAGAAACCATTGTTAATTTACCCCTTTATTTTATACAGGTGGGTTCCCTTATACAGTAGGATGGGCTCTGGACTACTGCTGTTAATGTGAAATTGTTGTAAAATGAATGATAGCCTTTTTTTTACTTTCAAATGCATTCATAGCCTGAAACATGTTTACACTATCATATATTAAGCGAGCAATATAGTTAGATTTAAACAGCTTAGATAGTATAACAAACATACGTACCTTTAATTGTATTCATCCTTGTTTTTAGTGAGTGGTGACTATAGTAGTAGGAAGGTCTGAATAAATGAAGTTGGGTATAATTACAAGGCTGTATTTAGCAAAATGCTTAAGTGATGCTCGGTAAAGGGGGGCCTGCCTGGATGTAATAACTCACACAAAATGCTAAAATCCCAAGAGAAAATGGAAACTGACTGACGAATGTTTTGTGTGAGTGAAACACAAACTTCTGGGAGGTCTATGGCCAAGGAACAACAAAAACAGACAGGTCTGGTTGTGGCCGCTCTGGCCCATTACCAGTACATCTCCATCCGACTACGACCTGGCTTTGAATACGACCACTCGACTTACAACAAGTGTTTGCATGCCAAATTTCTGGGGAAATAATACAATGTTTGTGTTGTACACAGTGGTTTATCTAAAACCTTACGGTAGAAATACCAGTACTCAACAGCATAAAAAGTAAAGTAAAAAATGAAATACAAATAATACAGTAAAATAAAAGTCATTACAGAAAGTGATGTTTATAATCAGTAGTAAGGTTCGACTACATCCATTTCGAATTGCGTTGGTTGGTCCCGGAAACCAAGCTCGATGTAAGGCTGGATGGTACCGTAATTGTCAGAGAAATCAGATTTGGTACCAACGCTTCAAGGACACTTGGACAAACTTACCATGAGCGTGGAGTGAACTCATAGCAAGTGAGTCGTAAAAAAACTCCCTGACAAAATGTGAATTATGGACTTTTTCCTTTTTTGTCCAATGCTTCTTTGTTTGGCACTTTTTTTTTTTATATTAAATTGCTGAAATCCATTAAACCCTTTCATGTCAGTGTCAAATTAGTACGGCGTGTCATTTTTGTACGGCTTACAAGCTAGTGTTGGTGCCATGTTAATGCGCCAAATTCTAGTGGCTTCAGATCTAGCGGGAGAAAGCTGGTAGACCTCACATGTGAGAGATTGGGTCTGCGTGGTCAGCGTGGTGTGCTTATAAAAAAATTCCTGTAACATGCAGTGCATAATGAGGAAAAAAACTGACCATGTTTTGTGGTTTAAAACCGCTAATTTGAGGTGTATTTTCGTATGGTATTTATGGTTGTATTCTTGTTTTCTTGGTCTCAGATGATGGAATGGAAAACATGTTACAGAAAGAGAGCTTTTTGATGGTTTCACAGTGAAAGGATCTTGAATTTGCGCTCAAACGTAGCTGTAATGTTCGATTTGTGCTGATGTTCAAGAGTGAACAAATGACATCACCGTTCAGTATGTATCAATGGCCTCAGTCGGATAAGCAGCTATGGATGGGTTGACATGATTTATACAATTATTACAATAATGCAGTAGTCTGCATAATCATGTTAAATCTTCTATTTTTTGTGTTGTGAATAAAAATTCCCAAAATGGAAAGCAAGAGTAATATCAGAGGGCCCCAGGAGACAAGATGATAACAGGGAGAAAATGTTATTTTAGTGCCAGGAATGTCTGCAGGGTTTATTCTGGATCCTATTCTGAAATTGGTATCTTTTGAAATTTGTGTGAAAGTGGTTCAAATTTGACAATTTCTGACCACTTTATTGCCATTGTTGAAATCGATATACGGGCGGTTCCTTTATTCTGTCAGTAGAAACAAATGGAGTTCTAGCAAAAATAGCTATGAGTTGTTCGTCTGGATTAATGGAATTGGCCAAAATAGGGCTCAAGTGGGCTGAATGCCAATTCCGTATATGTAGCACCCAAGACCGCTAACCATCATGAGAGCATTAATTCCATAAGTTATCCTTCAAATTTTGTACTTTAGGTGTCATTACAATCGGAAAAGATTCTCTATCCTTTCATTAAGAATTTTTTTTTTTTTTTTTAAATTTTCGACACCGGAGAGCTCAAGTTGGTGAGCAGGGGTCGCGACAGTTAAAGGGTTAAATGAGAGGGACTATTAATGAGACACTTTACCTTAATATATAATTGTGTATAATTCAAATATATTTTACTGCATTTATGATTTTAGTAAAAAATGTTTTCTGCATTGATGTTTTATTAATAATAATTATGTGATTAATTCTTAGTAAATTAATGGACTCTTTCCAAGTTCTAGGCTTCCAATGGTGACTTTGTTTCATCTATGTTTCGGAACGCTGCTCTGGTTGTGTACGAGTTGTGTGGGTTTGTTAGCAGTGGCTTCATTGGGTCCATTCATTTACCATTGTCATACTTCGCTCTATGGACTCTGGACAGTCAAGAACATTAAGGTAAGAAATGTTGTTGTGATTTATTTGCAGAGCCACAAATGCAATTTAGTTTCCCACCTGTGAAGTGGTTCTAGTGCCTTTGTAATGGTTTTTGTAATGTTATGGGTCTGGTAAGGTATTTGGTTCTTGTATATGGTCACAAAACTTGATAATTGTTTTCAACAATGTGTCTTTTCATATATTTGTATATCATAATTTTGTTTTAGGCTGCCTTGAGATGTGCTATGCATATCTAGGGACTTTTTTATGAAAGTAGTAATATTGTTATTCATTATATTTCGAATAGCTATGTGGAGTGTGACACTTATGAAGGGATTTAGGGAAGTAGGTTGGTAGACAGCAGCACCCAGGGAAGTACGACCGTCCTGCAGATGACTGTGAAACAGAAACCTGTAACTGTTTTGCTTGATGGTAGGATTGCTGGTGTCTTTTTCTGTCTGCATAACACTAGATAACAGGGATATCTTGCTTCTCTTTCTTACACTTTGGTCCCCCCCCCCCCCCCCCACCCCCCCCCACATTTCACAGACACGCACATGCATATATATATATACATACATCTAGGTTTTTCTCCTTTTTCTAAATAGCTCTTGTTCTTTTTTATTTCTTCTATTGTCCATGGGGAAGTGGAAAAGAATCTTTCCTCCGTAAGCCATGCGTGTCGTATGAGGCGATAAAATGCCGGGAGCAATGGGCTAGTAACCCCTTCTCCTGTAGACATTTACTAAAAAGAGAAGAAAAACTTTATAAAACTGGGATGTTTGAATGTGCGTGGATGTATGGCAGATGACAAGAAACAGATGATTGCTGATGTTATGAATTAAAAGAAGTTAGATGTCCTGGCCCTAAGCGAAACAAAGCTGAAGGGGTAGGGAAGTCTCGGTGGGGGGAAATAAATGGGATTAAATCTGGAGTATCTGAGAGAGTTGGAGCTAAGGAAGGGGTAGCAGTAATGTTGAATGATCAGTTATGGAAGGAGAAAAGAGAATATGAATGTGTAAATTCAAGGATTATGTGGATTAAAGTAAAGGTTGGATGCGAAAGTGGGTCATAATAAGCGTGTATGCACCTGGAGAAGAGAGGAATGTAGAGGAGAGAGAGAGATTTTGGGAGATGTTAAGTGAATGTATAGGAGCCTTTGAACCAAGTGAGAGAGTAATTGTGGTAGAGGACCTGAATGCTAAAGTAGGAGAAACATTTAGAGAGGGTGTGGTAGGTAAGTTTGAAGTGCCAGGTGTAAATGATGGGAGCCCTTTGATTGAACTTTGTATAGAAAGGGGTTTAGTTATAGGTAATACATATTTTAAGAAAAAGAGGATAAATAAGTACATGTATACAAGATATGATGTAGGGCGAAATGACAGTACAGTGGTCCCTCGTTTTTCGTAATTAATCCGTTCCTGGAGCCGTTACTATAAACGAAATTTATGCTTTACGAATCAATTTTCCCCATAAGAAATAATGTAAATACAATTAATCCGTTCCTGACACCCAGAAGTATTAAAACAAAAAAATTTTTACATGAAATATACATGTAGTACATAAACAATACAATGGGAAATGATGAATGAAACATTAACAGCATACACAAATAACCCGCACATAAAAGACAGAAGCTTACGACGACGTTTCGGTCCGACTTGGACCATTGACAAAGTCGGACCGAAACGTCGTCGTAAGCTTCTGTCTTTTATGTGCGGGTTATTTGTGTATCGTTCCAGTCACGGTATTGTGCCTTTTTGTTATTTATTAACAGCATAACTTACCGGTTTTTTT
>NC_069402.1:3138116-3170370 GCF_026875155.1 Cherax quadricarinatus | reverse complement strand
ATGTTTTTAAAACCCTACAGACGGAAGTCGTTTGCGTTTTTAGGTTTTTTCTTTATAGTATTTTTACCAAAAATGCGTCTTTACTGGTCCATGGGGTCTTTACTGGTCAAGAAAACCCTTATCAGGTACCCCCCTTAACATTTAGAGGCGAAAACAAACATTTTATCCATACACATCAATGTCTATCAACAACACTTCAGTTAATTTGTCACAGTACAAGTCTAGATAACGTGTAATTACTACAGAAAATTGGAGGGGAATCTCCCATACTCACCCATTAGCGGGAAAACACAGCTGTTCTGATGTAAACAAAGGCGTGTTGAGTGTTGCCATCTATGGTTAGGTTTATTTATTTTTATTTTATTTTATTTCATTATTTATTTTTGTTTTGATTAATTTTTAAAAATCAATTTTACTCTCCAAACACTTGAACTTTTTAGGTAGGGACCCCTTTGTACTTGCACCATGTGCGCAGTCTTGGATGAGCCCCTGAACCCCTTGGACCGCGGGGCCCCCAAATGTGCAGGGCCCTAGGCAAATGCCTAGTTTGCCTTTGCAGTAATCCGGCCCTGGGTGCAGCAGCCACATATACACCACCACCTGAACCAAACTCACTCGTGGGTGGTGCAGCAACCACATATACACCACCACCTGGACCAAACTCACTCTCGGGTGGTGCAGCAACCACATATACACCACCAACTGGACCAAACTCACTCGTGGGCGGTGCAGCAGCCACATATACACCACCACCTGGACCAAACTCACTCGTGGGTGGTGCAGCAGACACATATACACCATCACTTGCACCAAACTCACTCGTGAGAGGTGCAGCAGACACGTATACACCACCGCCTGGACCAAACTCACTCGTGGGCGGTGCAGCAGCCCATATACACCACCACCTGGACCAAATTCACTCGTGGGCGGTGCAGCAGACACATACACACCATCACCTGGACCAAACTCGTGGGCGGCGCAGCAGCTACATATACACCACCACCTGGACAAAGCTTACCCGTGGGCGGTGCAGCAGACACATATACAGTAGACCTTTATTTAACACGGTAGTCACGTTCCTGAAAGCACCCTGTTAGGTAAAACCGTGTTAGACGAAATGAAGAACTTATGGGAAAAATAGGGTTACGTTTCTGAGAGCCCCAAAAAAGGCAAAATTTTTTCTTGGGCCCTCCACTTTTAAAAAAAAAAAATAAAAGTGAATAGGGTAACTGCAGGTCACTGTTGTGATGTATTATATTGTTTTTACTGCTTAAGACTACAAATGTAACATAAATAATAGTATTTCTTACCTTAAATTGTGGGTGCTGGTGTTTGTGGATGATTGTGAAGAGAGTGGAGAGTTATGTTGTGGTCCTACTGGGCTGAGGTGGATGGTAGAGGTTCTGGTACTGAAGTTGATGGTTGTACTGGAGTGCCTAACTTTGTCATTCAGTTAATCAAGTCGTTCAGTAATTCAGTCAAGTCATTCAGTAAGTCAGTCAAGTTGTTAAGTAAGTCAGTCAAGTTGTTCAGTAAGTCTGTCAAGTCATTCAGTAAGTCAGTCAAGACACTCAATAAGTCAGTCAAGTCATTCAGTAAGTCAGTCAAGTCATTAAGTAAATCAAGTTGCTCAGTCAGTCAATTCATCCAGTAAGTAGTTCAGCAAGCCAGTCAAGTCATTCAGTCAGTCAAGTCATTCAGTAAGTCAGTCAAGTCAGTCAGTCAAGTCATTCAGTAGGTCAGTCAAGTCATTCAGTAAGTCAGTCAAGCCATTCAATAAATCAGTTAAGCCATTCAGTAAGTCAGTCAAGTCATTCAGTCAGTCAAGTCATTCAGTAGGTGAGTCAAGTCATTCAGTCAGTCAAGTCATTCAGTAAGTCAGTCAATTCATTCAGTCAAGTCATTCAGTAAGTCAAGCCATTCAATAAATCAGTTAAGCCATTCAGTAAGTCAGTCAAGTCATTCAGTCAGTCAAGTCATTCAGTAGGTCAGTCAAGTCATTCAGTCAGTCAAGTCATTCAGTAAGTCAGTCAATTCATTCAGTCAAGTCATTCAGTAAGTCAGTAAAATCATTCAGTAAGTTGGTCAAGTCATTCAGTAAGTCAGTCAATTCATTAAGTCAGTCAAGTTATTCAGTAAGCCAGTCAAGTCATTCAGTAAGTCAGTCAAGTCATTCAGTAAGTCCGTCAAGTCGTACAGTAAATCAGTCAAGACATTCAGTAAGTCAAGTCATTCAGTAAGTCAGTCAAGTAGTTCAGTAAGTCAGTCAATTCATTTAGTCAAGTCATTCAGTAAGTCAGTCAATTCATTCAGTCAAGTCATTCAATAAACCAGTCAAGTCATTCAGTAAGTCAGTCAATTCATTCAATAAGTCAGTCAAGTCATTCAGTTAGTCAATCAAAAACATTCAATAAGTCAGTTCATTCAGTTAGTCAAATCATTCAGTAAGTCAGTCAAAATCATTCAGTAAGTCACTTAGTAAGTCCCGTTTAGTCACTAAGTCAGTCCAATCAGTCACACAAACTTATGTCACCCTTTTTTTAAAGTTTACAAAGTAAAACTTCATTATGGCCACAGATTAGATATTGCCACCGAAGTGGCTAGTTTATTGTGCACCCCATATCCATCCTGTGGACGGTAGCGCAAGAGCATATGGGTACACCAAAGGCCTAGGAACTAATTCAAATTCAATTCAAATTCAAATTCAAATTCAAAGTTTTATTCTCTATAAAGATTACAATGTTGAATTTACAGAATTTGGTTGTTGTGTGGTTTAATGTAGTTAAATAATGATTACAGAGTGTACCACTAGAACGCCTAGCATGGCTAGGCATTTCGGGCAGACTTACCTGGAGAGAGTTCCGGGGGTCAACTCCCCCGCGGCCCGGTCTGTGCAGGCCCCCTGGGGGGATCAAGGCCTGATCAACCAGGCTGTTGCTGCTGGCTGCACGCAAACCAACGTCGAGCCACAGCCCGGCTGATCAGGAACTGACTTTAGGTGCTTGTCCAGTCCCAGCTTGAAGACTGCCAGGGGTCTGTTGGTAATCCCCCTTATGTGTGCTGGGAGGCAGTTGAACAGTCTCGGGCCCCTGACACTTATTGTATGGTCTCTTAACGTGCTAGTGACACCCCTGCTTTTCATTGGGGGGATGGTGCATCGTCTGCCAAGTCTTTTGCTTTCGTAGTGAATGATTTTCGTGTGCAAGTTCGGTACTAGTCCCTCTAGGATTTTCAGGTGTATATAATCATGTATCTCTCCCTCCTGCATTCCAGGGAATACAGGTTTAGGAACCTCAAGCGCTCCCAATAATTGAGGTTTTTATCTCCGTTATGCACGCCCTGAAAGTTCTCTGTAATTTTCTAGGTCGGCAATTTCACCTGCCTTGAAGGTGCTGTTAGTGTGCAGCAATATTCCAGCCTAGATAGAACAAATGACATGAAGAGTGTCATCATGGGCTTGGCCTCCTAGTTTGAAGGTTCTCATTATCCATCCCGTCATTTTTCTAGCAGATGCGATTGATACAATGTTATGGTCCTTGAAGGTGAGATCCTCCGACATGATCACTCCCAGGTCTTTGACGTTTGTGTTTCGCTCTATTTTGTGGCCAGAATTTTTTTTTGTACTCTGATGACGATTTAATTTCCTCATGTTTACCATAAACTGAAATAATTTAAATTTCTCATCGTTGAACTCATATTGTTTTCTGCAGCCCACTGAAAGATTTGGTTGATGTCCGCCTGGAGCTTTGCAGTGTCTGCAGGGAAGACATGTCATGCAGATTGGGGTGTCTCCAAAAGGGGAAGACACGGTGTGTGGTGCACCCCTTCTATGTCGGATTGAGGAGGGGAACAAGAGGGGAGGAGTACTGTCCCTTTGGGGGAAACAGAGCTTTTTCCCCGTAGCGCCTCGGACTTTACTCTGTTGACGCTACTCTCTGTGTTCTGTTAGTGAGAAATTATAGACCCACGACCGACTTAGTTTAATTCTTTATTTTAAAATATTACAAATTATGAGGAAAGTTGGTATTATGGTAAGGGACTAAATATATTTTGGGGTTTTTAGCAATGTGAATGCTTTTTTTTTTGGCCAGTAAAGTTTCAGTATTGGAGTACTAGGATTCATTTTTTTAAAGATTGGATTAATATTTCTGTTTATGGTCAAATGGGTGAGTGATGAAGTGGAAAAAACCAGGCGGTATTCTGTAGTTAGTTGGGGGGTGATCAGGGAGATAAGATGTTTTCTAATGGTATTTTTAAAGGGTGATGAAATGTGTCTGCAGTTCTGATTTCTCAGGTGGGGTTTTGTTCAATTTTAGGGCCTTTACTACTTTAAATTTTTGTAAAGTTAGTCGGACACGGGGAATGTCGAAGATTTTTGTGGGGTGTTATGCTTTTTGGGTTCTGTCAAAACTTCAAAAAAGGGTTTTTAGGTCAAGGTTGAATTGATTTTAAAGGTCCTGTAGAGTAATTGACATAGTAATGTGGATGACTGAACGGGAGTAATTTAGTTTAAAGAGTGGGGGGTGTTTTGCCGGGAGGGGGATTTGTGATTTTTCTTACGCAGCTTTTTGTTGGGTTTTTATTGGCTTTGGGTGTGTTGCTCAGTTGGTCCCCCCAACCCCAAAATGCAAGGTGGGGGTAGGATTTAAGTGAATGGTAAGTGGAAAAGGGGCATTTTGCGGCACGTAGTACGTATCTTGGAGAGGACCCCAAACCCATTTTGGTACTTTTTTGGGTTATGTCTTGGATATGGGTGCTAAAATTGGGTTTGTTGTCAAGGTTAACCCTGGGAAATTTTTCCCCTATTATGTCGGTAATTAGATGTTGTCGATTTTAATTTTAAATTTTGTGCATCTCTGCTCTGCTCCAAACAAAATATAGTGGTTTTGTCAGGTTAAAAGATAAGTTTATTGGCTGTAAACCAATCGTATTTGATCGCTCCTCGTTAAAAATGGTGTTGAGGTGACAAGATTAGGGGAGAGAGAAAAAGCGTGTCGCAGCAAAGGAATGGGTTTAGGTGTTGGGATACGTTTGGAAGATCATTGATTACATGAGGAAGAGCAGGGGCCCAAGGACACTTCCCTGCGGAACTCCACATAAAGGGGCCGTGTTGTTGATGCTGTGTCTTTAATGGTGAATACGATACCTATTAGAAAAGGTAAGATTTGAAATAACAAGTGATGGCCTCTTATACCTAATGGTCAAGTTTGGGAGTAGGATGTCGTGGCTACTGTGTAAAAGCTTTCCTTAGGTAATAAAATTCCATGGATTTTCCTTTTTTTCCAAATGCTTGTAAAGCAGATCTACTTTTTTTATGATTGCATCTTTTAGTGCTTTTTTTTTTCCTGAATCCAAATTGGCGGGGGTTAGTATTTTTTTGTGTTGTTAAAAATGAATATTCCCGTGCACGGTTTCTCAAAATTTGGATAGCAATGGTAAGTTTGATTTTGGGCCTATAGTTGTTTAAGTCTGTGGGGTCACCCCCTTTTATGTTTGGTGAAAACCCTTTGGCCATCTGAGTAGTTTCGGAAGGTGCTATTTTTCTATGACTTTTTTAAAAAGAAATAAAATAGCAGCGAAAGGAATGGGCCCCGCTCGCTTGTACAGTAATGGTGGACTTAGAAATTTTCCCTGAGTTTTTTTTTTAAGTGACTTTAAATCTCGGTGATTTCCCGGGGCTCATTTGGGTGCAAGATGAAGGAATTTGGGAAATTCCCCATCTAGGTAGTCCCCGCATGGGCTTGGTATGTGGGATTTTATTGGCGGATTAGATCCTGTGGTTGAAAGAATTTCGTTTATTTGTTAACTGTGTCGGGGGATTTTGTGTTTCATTGGGTTTATTTTGGCCCAAATTTTTGTTTTTTTTTCAGTTTGGGGGTCCCTAGAATCTGGAGAGTGTTTTCCAGGTCTTTTTTTTTTTCCCCTTTAGTGCCCTTGAATCTACGGAGTGTATAGTTGTTTGGCTTTTCTTTATTACTTTGGTGAAAAACTGATGAATAGTGTTTAAGAATATCTTTGTGTATTAAGCCCGTCTTTTTGCTTTTCATATTGGTGTTTTTGTCAAGGTTTTCAGAATGGTACGGGTTTAAACCAGGGGGCAACCAAGCCGTTTGTTTGTGATCTGTTTCGTTTTTATAGGACAATGTTTGTTGTATAGTTTAAGTAATTTTTTAAGAAAAATGTCTGTCCGTCCAATACCATTGGCCTTGGGGAAATTCTGAGCCAGTAACAATTCTGGGTCAGTGTGAATTCCTTATTGAGGCCTCGTCAGGGGTCAAAATGAGATTTGTTGAATTCAAGTGGTTTTTTACAAAGTTTGCAGGAGGAAGGGGGGTAGTGGTCGTGTGCATCTGTGATTATCCCTGTTTTAAGGGGGGGCAGTATTTTGGGCCCATATGTGGTCATTATGGTTGCATTGTTCGTGAGCCGGGTTGGTTTAGTATTTTTGGGTATGAGAGTGTGTTGTTCATATTGTTGAGAAATCAGTTAAGGTGATATCTGTAACCCAAAGGGTTTTGATGTTGAAGTCTCCAGCTAAGAAAGGTTGTGCTTATCATTTTGTTTGTTTTGTGATTTTAATTTCTCACTGAAATTTTGGGATGTTTGTGTGAGGTTCCGGAAAATGGCACGATTGTTATGGGTGTTTAAAGGGTTTTTTACAAAAAATTAGAAAAATGTTTCCCCAAATTCACACTAAGCAAGTGGTGCTAAAAAAAGATAATTTGGTTGAGTAATAGATTGCAATACCCCCCCAACTTGGTTTGGTCTGCAGTTGTTGAATTGCTGTGTTCCTCGAGAGGGTAGATCTATTGTGCCCTGCTTAACCCAGGTTCGTAAAATAATGCAGGAAAAGGGGTCTTTAGTGTTCAAGGGGGGCCAGGGGGGTCATCATAGTGTTTGTTAAGGACTGAGTTGTATTTAAAAGGACTGATGACTTTTAGCATTGTTTAGGATAGTGTGTCTTTGATGTGTGTAAAAATGCTTTACTTTCCAATAGGTTTTGATTGGGTTAATTATGGGGGTTTTTAGATCGGGGTCAACAAACAATCATTTCTGGGTTTTAAAAATTATGGTTTTTTTATTCCGGTGTTGTTGAGTTTCTATAACGAAATCTGTAGTGGGGGGAAGTTTGGGATAATTTAATAGCTAGAGTATTTTGGTCAATGAGTATAGTCACTACTCACAAAATGAAGTTGATTTTGTCTAGTGTTGTGCTGGAAGGAAACTAAAGTACAACTAGGTATAAATAGTAATAAAAAAATAAAATTTTTAAAATGAAAAGACTCTCACTTGTATTGCACTAAGGTCTAATATAATGACTTTTGTGGAGTCTATTTTTTTGAGCTAGAATGAGTATAGAAAACTAGATTTAATCTAAAAATATAAAAAACAAAAAAAAAATAGCACCAGCTCTCCTATAATTGCACAGGGTCAAATTTAAAATGAATTTTGGTATTGATATATAAAAACTGTTTTAATCTAATAATAAAAAAAAGGAAAAGACTCTCTTTGTAATTCCCTAAGGCCCTTATTTAATTTTCTTTCAAGAATTGAAAAAAAACTAATTTTAAATTGACGGGAAAAATACACAAGTAAGATAGCAAAAGAAAATAATAAAAAAATGATAAAATAAAAAGGCAATGTTTGGGCTAAAATATGCTATAAGAGGTAGACAGGATAAAATAAAAGTTGTAGTTGAAAAATATTTTTAAAAAAAATTAGAATAAAATGGTCAAAAAAAGAAGTTTACAATAAGTTTGTCAATATAGTTTAAAGAAAAAATTGGCAATAATAGGGATTTTAGAAAAAATTTTGGGCCAAAATTGAGTATTTCTTTAAAGTGGGGTACAATTATTGGGGACAAGTTAGGGGCAGTTTTAATAAAAAAAGAGGGAAAAACAGTGATGCGTAAGTTGTAAAAAAAGGAGATGATTCTGTAGATATTAAAAAAATTTAAAGACTATGGGGTAGAATGGTTTTGAATACAACAATGACAATAAAAAGTATTTGGGGGTATTAGAATTTTAGGGGGGAACAAATTTATGAAAATATAACAATAACGGTGGACTATGGGTATTATCTGCACTTTTACTTGATTCGTTAGCCACCTCCTTAGGAATTTTTTAAAGGTCATGTTCTGTAGAGATGAAGTATCTCTTCCAGTGGGCTTTTTTCCTAACTGCGTTTTTTCCATCCCTCACAAAGCATGGTGGATTTTGGGGCCATAGCAAAATTTTTCTTAGCCAATAAAAAGGTTTTGTTTTTTTGGGGAAGGGACTCTTTGACGTAAACATAGTTTTCATAAAAATAGATGTTTTTTATAGGTTTTTTTCTTTGTAGGCTAGTTTGGAATTTTAACAGCACTGTTTTTTTTACCTGCTTGGTACCCATCATTTGCAATCCTTTAGGTCACACTATTTGTTAAGGAAAGGTGGCCCTTGATAACTGTAGGGTGGTCTCCTTTGCAGGTTTTTGGGTGAGGGGCTCGGAGATGTTTGCTGTTAACACAACACGTAGATAGCTGTTTTGGTCATTATGGTTTTGGAAGTTGGTTATGACTTTGGGCAAGTTGTTGGCCCACTCTTGATCTTTCTCTGTTTTTGGGTTTAGAAGTAGGGTGATTTGGGTCTTTTAGAGTGTTGAAGTGTCAGGGCTGGGTGTGGGTTTTTTGTTTTGTTGTTCCAGAGGGGTTAGTTTATGTTCTAGAGCGTGACCCTGTTGGGTAATCTGCATTGCAGCTTTTGTTCCTCATTTCTTGGTTTTTTGGTGATCTTTTGGGTTTTAAATCGTAAGGAGTTTGCTTTTTTGGGGGGCGGTGATCTTCTTGACATCAAATAGGGGAAAAGGAGTTATTTTGGGGATGTGGCAGCACCATGTTGTTTTTGTCTGTCGTGGTTGTGGTGGTGCCGGTGGGTATGGGGTTGTGTCCTGGCTGGCAGTACCAAAATTTTTCCCTCGTGTTTTTAGTTTCCCCTTTGATGTTAGGGTCCTTAGTGGTTATGGATCTTTTTTATTGCCTGCCCCTTTGTCCTTTGGGCTGTGGCTTCGGGTGAATAATGGGCGAAGGGTGAATGTTGTGGAGATCACTTCAGTGGCAGCGGGGTGGAGTGGTAGTACGAGCCCCTATTATTGGAAATTTTGTGAACTTTTGGGGGATTTTGAATTGATTTATATCATCGGGGTATCCCAATTTTGTTATGGGGGTTTTGTTTTAGGTCATCCGGGGCTGCTGGGAACCTAGGTAGAAGTAAAAATAGGGGGAAAAGGGTTCCTTTCCCGCTGCCGCTGCGCAAAGGGTTAACACGAAATATGGATTTACATCTACTATCTATAGTTAAATTATCGGAAGCAAATTTGGGAAAATTTGCTTGGTATATTGGATCTTTTTCATTAGAAGATATCTTGACATGCCAAGGTTTTTATACTGTCTCTCTCTGTATTCCTCAATAAGTGGAAAATTAAACCCAATAGTGTTCAAGACAGTGACCATATGATGATCACCATAATTTACATTTAGTTTGATCTCATCTGTGGTCTCCCAAATCCCAGAAGTTTGAAACCCAAAATAAGCCTGGTATACAACCCATCGTTTTTCACATTGCAAGTTGTTCCATAAAATAATTATTATGTTCATTTTTCTAGTGGGTTTATAGATCTACTCGCTTCTAATGCTTTCCTATAACAATTTTTTTCATTATTTTTTCTCCAAAATTTATTTCCAAATGCTAACACAGATATACCAAGTTATATTCTACTTCCCCTTATGGGTACTCTTCTTGGCAACTTTCAATTTATCATAAAGGAGTAATCCAATGGTGCGGGAGCCTGAAATTGTACTTTAATTTCCCTTTGCCCCTGATTTTTGAGTATCTATACCTGGTTCCCAATACATTGTGAAAATTTTGGGGACTGCCCCCCAAGTGACCCCCCTCCCCTGGCAAACTCCGTTGACACCGACTCTGAGGGGGGGTTACCTAGCCTCACAAGGGCTTATAGGAAGATTTTCACAAAGATTGGGTTGCAAGAAACTCCCCTGCATGCAGTAAAAGACTAACTTACTTGGGTTGCAGCATATACCCTATTTTCAATTTCCCTAAGCTTAGCCTTAGCCCTTTGGATTTCCCCCTCAGAAACCACATGCAACCGGGAGCCTTAATTCTTGCAATATTAAAATCGTTTTAGTGACCTGCCTGCACCTCGAAATTCCCTTACCCCAGAGGGTATGTATCCCCTAGTACAGGGGACCCGGTTAAAACGAACTTTTTTCATTCCAGAAGTATGTTCTGGTGCCGTACTGACCAATTTTTTCCCCATAAGGGAAAATTGTAAGTAGTTTACCCTTTCAGCCCCCCAAACATACACGAAAAACGCACTTACAAAAAATACACTTATATAATTGGTCGCATTTGGAGGTGACGTTAAAAGCGGGGGTCCACTTTTAAAAACTATGCAGACACGGACACTACTTCCAGACTTACTAGAGACACGGTACTTCGGGGCAGCCTGCAGCTGCAAACAGGCCCACATTTTCAAACTCACTCAAATTTCCCCAGATACGGGCCAGAAACTGCGAGAAAAGGGGAGGTCTTGTTTTACTGTAGGGCCTGACGGGGGTTCTCGGTACACGGGGTGCTTTACCGTTTCCCTGGCTAAATGTGAAGCACGTGGGGGGGCCGTTGCTGATCACAACACATCTTGTCCAGTTGGTGTCTGTCTTAAGAAGAACGAGCGGGGTTCTCTTTCCGACCCTCCTTTTCGTTAAAACTGGGCTGCCTTCTCCCTAGCTAATTATCCTAGTGTTTGCCTACATTATCGGCCTATTCTACCTAAAAATTTGGTTTAGGTCACATTATTATTATTTAATTGCCTTAGTAAACCTAATATTGTGATCCCGAAAAACTACCTACTCCTTCCCCTGAAGGGTAAATCTATAAATTAAATAAATGCCTCCATCAATCCACCTGAGATAGAAAGTGTTTCTTTGGGGGGGTTTAAGGGGGCCCCCCGCTCGCCTTCCTTACGGCCAGGCCGGATCTGTCCTGTGCAACTTTAGGGGCCAAAAAAATTTCCCAAGCTTTGCTGGAGTCATTATATATTAAAATCACATGATGAATTTAATCAGTAATGATGATAGAGTCATGCTCGTGCAAAGTTTCTTTAACGCCATTAGGATTCAAACAGTTCTTTGCATGTAGAAACTCTCCCTATAACATGTGTATACATAGTGTATAGGTATACTACAGTGGCTCCCTATATATAGATAAAAATGTTAAAGTTCATTTGAAAACAGGTGAATTGTAAAAGAAGTGATAAGCTATAGGGGCCCCGGGGCCAGAAGTCGCCCCGAAAAATTACCACCTGGCACTGTTTTAATAAATTTTCCCGGCCTGCTAGGTACCGACATAACTAGTGTAAACCCGTGAAAAAGCAGAATACAGTGTTGTAGTAGAAAAACCCGTATTTTAATGGTACTTAGTGGAGTGGAGTGACTTTCATTATTTTTTTTTCTTGAAAAAACCAGACGTTACTGTGAATTTTCATATAACCGTATTACCAGCGGTCGCAATATACACAACGAGAAGCAAACTTACTAAGAAAAAAAACTCTTTTCCTCCAAAAATTTTTACATCAACTATAGGATAATATGCATTTATTGTGAAGGAGACGGAAAAAAAAAATAGAAAAGCTAGTACGTGATTGATAAACAAGGGTGAGGGCCCACCATTCGTCATTGTAGGAGCTGCCAGCGTCATGGGTTTTTCAACACGCAATTTATTTTGTATCAAACAATCACTATTTCTCGGTAATAATTTCCAGTAACCTCTGTTTAGCCCAAACCACCCACCATATGTTTTAAAAAAGTGACCCACTAATCAGATAAAATGGTTCCGAACCTTGACTGGCGAACCCTGACGGGCCGAAATCTTTTACCGGTTTCAAATGGATTCGTGGGGTTGTAGGCGCCCTTATAAAAAACAAAAAATAAATATAAAACAGGATCGAACCGGGAAGCGTCCTTAAAAAATTACAAAATACATTAAATAGAAATACAAATAGAAAAGCTTCACTTTAAGGGGTTATTAAAAGAGTATTCAAAGGTTATAGAATTACAGTAAATAACCCTTCAAACATTTGAAGCTCTGTTGTCTGCAATCAATAAACAAAGGGCATCCCCATGGGTAAAAATTTTCATTTTTGTGGAAAATTGGGGTCACGCCCCTTGTGCAGATATCCAAGAACAGCTACAAGCGTTTAAAACAGGGAAATGTTTTTGGGGATGCCCCAAAAAAGATAAATTGTGGATAAAAAACACATTGGATTAAAAGAGGGGTAACACAAAGCGCTTTCATTGAAAACCCGGAAGCTTTTCTACAGAGATGGAACATAAAAAGTCTGGGGGGAATGGTATGCCCCTTTATGGGCCAGTAGTCAGAAACTGAAGGCTGGAGGGAGTCCTGGTAGTCATAAAAAAAGGGGGTGATAGTGCGTCCCGGTAGACATAATGGTGAAGCTGGAAGTGCTGTCCGGGAGGGGCGTAATGGTGAAGGGGGAAATTTTTTCCAGGTATCGGGAATAATACCAGGAAGGAATGCATATAAAAACCTCAGGGAGCGGAGCCGTGTGGGGGAAACAAGTGTGTCAAAGATAAAAATAAAAAAATATTGCAAAATAGAAATACCCCAGGAAATAGCAAACAAGAGGGCTCCCTAGCAATAGTGAGGATATATTACAAAAACAACTGGTGGGAGCTCCTTTGTTGGTGCTAGGGGGATAGGAATAAGAAGGGGAAACATGCCCCAAAAAAGGAATTCAGTCACAGAAAACCCAAAGGCAAACGGAAACCCCCCAACTTCACCCAAAACACTTGGGACCACTGAAAAATCGGAAAAAAAAATGGGACGGGGCCCAAATAACCACCCTAGAAAATTCCTCCCTTTACAACAGGAAAAAAGCAAATCCCTTCCTAAAAATTTTTCATTGAAAGGTACCCCAAAAAAAACTGTGCATAAATTAATTGCCAGGGACACCCCTCAAAGGGGAAAAAAATTTAAAAAAAATCCAGGCCATGGGAAACCGGGCAGCCACAGCCCCTCAAGAGGGAGAGGGTTTTTTGTGCCAAAGGAAAAAAAAAAGGAGGAAATGCAGAAAAATCGACACCAAATCCAGTCATTCCTAGTGAACCACAGTCGATGGCCCCCTCCAAACCAACGATACAGATATAATGTCGGAAAAAAAAAACCCCCCCCCAGTACCCCAAAAATACCCAAAATCCGATGACATTTTCTTTGCAAATTACAGGGGCTAAAAGCCCGCAACAAAAACAAAATACCTTTCATCCATGGACGTTGCAGAGGCAAAGGGAATGTTCGCGGTTTCTTGAGACCCAATAAAAAATCACTTGGACAACGAAATATGGATCCCGGTTACAAACCCATACAATGCGACGAGGGAAAAAAGGCAAAAGGAGGGGGGGGGGGGGGGGGTTTGGGCCCGTACATTGCACTCACTTGTTGACAGAACTGCTAATGCCTCAAAGATGGTGGAAGTTTTAGCATAAAATCGAGAACCCCAAAACTAGTCATTGTGGTGTCTACAAGCCTCGGTCAACATCCCCGCAATTCCAGGGGAAAATTGTTAAAAAATTTCCACTGTCTGGAAAATTGCCAGCTCCTGCACCCACATCTTTTCCCCGGGGGGTTTCAACTTAAGGACCCAAAATGGAGGGGGGGAAAAGCAAATAAAAATTGTTGCAGTAAAAACACCAGGAGGGGTCTGATGAAAAAATCACACCACACACCTTTTAAATCTATGCACAAAAAATTTAATTTTAAAACCCGCAAATAAAGAGCCTATAGACTGGAGAATACCTAGACCTCATCTTTACTAAAATGATGATCGATAAGAAATGCCCATATCAAAAAAAAATATCTCAATCACAACTAATTGAGTTCGACTGTATGAACGGAGCCCCCGACCGAATAATGAGATTATCTGCGGGAGCAAACCCAAAATTAAATTCAATAAAAAAAACAAAAGTGGACCAAGTAAAAAAAGTCCCAACCCAAATAAGCTGGGAAAATACAAGCAACACAGACCCCAACTTATGCCTAGAACAGTTAACTCGGTGGCATCGTTATGCACAAGACTTTTTCCTCCAGAAAAGGAGGGGTAGATGTAAAATAGAAAGGACAGGCGTCCCTTTACAGGGGGGGGAAAAGAATAACAGAGCGGCTTAAAAGGGTCAATATATCTGAAATGCAGGGAAACACTGGTCAGAGAAATACCAAACCCCGAAAATTTAAACTAAAGGAATTTATAGGGGTCAGGAAACCGGGAAAAAACTGAAAGCCATAAATTTAAATCGAAAGAAAACCCAAAGTATTTTTCTCCCTTTTCCAAATCAAAGTCGAGAACAAAGTCCAGTATTTGGGCCCCCACTTAAACAAGATGGGTCCACACAGATGCAGCAAGGAATGGGGAGCTACCAAGTCCCAATATGACTCAGTTTTTACTAGCCACTAACAGTCGAGAGTCGAAGATAAAATGAATTTTTTATGAGAAGCCACAGAATTTGGTTTCACAACCTACTGATGTTTTCCTGACGCCAAATCACTTCGAACAAGGATAAAGACATCCCATGCACATGCCCCAGGGCCGACTAGGAACTCCGTGTTCATCAAAACTGCAAGGCATTGTCCCATCGCTCTCGGGGCCCTGGGACAGGCTGTGCAGTCTCCTGATTCAAAAAGATTTCTGCCCGTTTTCAAGACCCCCTCAATCACAAGATGGGATCGAAAGGAGGAGAGTTTAAACCGGTTTTGTTGCATTCAACAAGGCTCCCTCATGTTTTAAAAAATGCAAATTAATGCCAAGCATTTCGAGACGTTTTTGGCTCCCCCCAAAGAAAATTTATTGCCCTAGCTTTGAATGGGATGTCAAGGATATTTTTTAAAATTTTAGAAAAGACGGCTTTAAAACAATTTGGGAAAATTTTCAAGAAAGGAGAATGGGTGAATTCGGTGTGGAAGTGTGCTACATGACGTGTCGGGCGTATGTTACCCGGGCCCAAGGGGAGAAATGTGCCTTTCGAAGTGGAAAGGGGTACGATTTAGGGATGTTTTCGGAGATAGGAAGGTGCATGCAGGACCAAGGGAGTTTGGAGAGAGGGCCCCAAAGGGGTTCCCCGGGGGGCTCCTTACCATCAAGATGACACTCCGCCCGTCGATTCCCTCTTATTACCGGGGAGAAATATAGGCCAGGTGTTTGGGGTTTATTAAGCGGGGCCAAAGGAAGACTTGCAGACTTGCAACTCTTTTGGCATATGGGTGCCCAGTGGCCCCGTCGACTGGGTTGGCCACTCCCCGGGGGCCATTCACCCGGGGCCTACGGGCTGAGGCTTTTGTGACTGGCGGTACCTCAGCTGGGCAAGTTCCCAAGCTTTGGGGTGACGAGATGAACAGGGGACACGCAGTCACATGTTGGGCCCCCCTGCTGTGGATCTGACCGTGCCCACGCTTACAGTGGTCCTGTGGGGGTGAGGTTTTGCCACAGGTAAATTGCTGGAAGACGGTTGCAGGGCCTTCAGAGGAACAGAAAATGGTCCTGTTGTTTCGACGGCGTGTCGTGAGTTAACATGAGGGAATCCCCAACATGAAAATGCAGGATAAAACCACTTTTTTCGGACGCATGAGGGGTGGTGGAGTTCACCAGGGGGCTTCTCTAGTGAGGAGATGGGATTTGGATGGCAGCTCCCACAAACGTTCGGTTTGGGAAACGTCGGGTATGGGCGACGTCTTGAACCAGGACAGCGCCCCGGGGGGGAAATCGTGGGCGAAAGTGGTTAGCCGCCTTTCACAGAAAGGAAGTTTCAAGGGCCCACATAAGGGGAGAGTATGGGGGGGGGGGAGTCCGAGAAGCCGAAAGACAAAGAGGGCAGTCTAATGTGGAGTGGGGAAAAGGAAAGACCCAAAAACATAGAGGTAAAACCCCTTTTTTGTAAATTCAAGTGTGTTATTATCAATGCCAAAGGGTTAAAAGGGCTGAAGTTAAAAAAGTGGGATGGAGTGGGTTTTTCGTGTTACGATGTGGATTTTGTTTTATGCAAGAACAAATTAAAATTTGGTAGGAAAAGTTACGGTTGAAAGGCTACGAATGTATCGAGTAATTTTTTAAAATGAAATTTTGGAGTGGTATAGCATGAAGGGATCCCGCCTTGGAGCATCTTGGGTGGGGAGGGGGGAGATGGAAGGGTGGTAAGGGTGGATGGGTATTGGGTGGGGGTTTTGAGTTTGTTTTATCGGAGTTTTATGCCCCGGGCATAACTCTAAGTTAAAATAACTTTGTGAGGGGGATTTAATGTTTCCATCCGGGGTTTTCCCCTTTAATTTCGGGGCTTTGGGGGGGATTGGGAAATTGCATTATCCCCCTGGGGGTGTTGAGCCAAGGGGGGGGGGGGCGTTCTACCCGTCCAAGAAATCTGTGGGGGGTGTAGGGGTTTTGATGTAGTGGGGGGGGGTGGGGGGTGGTGGATCATAGTTTGTGCGCAGAGGTTTCGCAGCCCGACGGATAGGATTTTTTGCAACAAAAGGAATTCAAGTTGGGGGCGGGGACCCTTGATCTGGGGGGTTTTTCCCAACACTGTAGTGCTAGCAACTTGGTGGTTTATGATCAGGGGTTTTTTCAGGGTATTTGGAACTGAATGGGCGGTCTTGGGGGGGGGAAGGAGATGGGGGCCCTTTTCAGGTTGTTGGAAAAAAAATTGGGAAAAGCGGGGGGGCAAGAATTTTTTTTTGGAATGGGGGAAAAAACCCTGCCAAACCCGAATAGGCGTTATTATAAGAAGTGGGGAAAGGGGGGGCAAAGGGGGGGTTTGGGGTAAAAACTTTTGGAGGGGCAGCTTAAGATACTATGTGGAGGGTGGGAAGTAGTAGGTAGAGACATTGAACACTTCGTGTCGACTTTCAGAAAATTCACAATGAAAGTTTTAATGTGGTTCGAGAAAGCAGTATGGAAGAAAATGCTCTGGGGTGCAAACCCTTTTGGTTGTGTTTGGCCAAGTTCAAAGGGGGAGACAACAGGGGGCTCCCCCCTTGAATTGGAAGTATGCCGGGTTTTTTGGGGGTTTTCTTTCCGGGGGGGGGGGGGGGGGGGGTACTCCTCACCCCGGACAGCATGGTTTTTATGCTGATCTTGGTTTGGGGGAAAAAAAAATACGGGGGGGAGTAGGGGGGGGGTCCATGTGGGTGGCCTGGGGAGGAGGGTTTTAGAAAAGTTATAAGTGACGGGATAGAACTATATAAGGTAGAATTCGAGTGGAATAGGTAGAGGAGCGATTTTTAGTATGATAAAGGGAAAGGGACAGGTAAGATGGCATTTTGAATGATTTTTATGGGGCTTGGGGAAGTATAAAACATTGTTGGTTGTGTATTGAAATTCTGCTCACGGCGGGGGGGTTAGGATGTTTAAAGTACGGGGGTAGTTGTGTTGGTGCTCGGATAAAAATCTTTGCAAAAATTTTAGGGGAAAAGAATGAGGAAAGGGTTATGGGGGGAGTTTTCACGAGGGGCAGCAGGCATACCAGGTAAAAGGCAGAGGGATGGGATTACAATTTTTGGGGAATTTTTTGGGGAATGTCAAGGGGGGGAGGTTCCTCGGTCTTGACTGGCCAAAAAACTTCGACTGTGTTTATAGATTTATTTAGGTTATTTTATTGAAGCAGGGGTTTTTGGGGAGGAGTTTTAAGAGGGGATCCTTGTATGTCTTGGCTTGATACGCGTACAGGTAAACGGAAATTGGGGGAGCCGGTCCGTAGGAATGGGGTTTGAGGAAGGGTGCCCCCCCCGCCCAGCTGCTTTTTTGCTTGTATGAAAACCCCTTTTTTACGGTGGTGGTGGTTTTTAGGGTGGGGGCCGGGAGCAGTGGACCATGCAGCGCGTGTTGGTCGGGTACGTAGATATACCACGATTTTGTTTTAAAAGGGGGAAGGGGGATTTGCGGTCGTGGGATGGATTGTTTAGTTTTTTTTGGACAGAGTTGGGATGTGATCGTAAAACAAAATTAAAATTTTTGGAGATGGGTACATGGGGGTTGGGGAGGGGTTGGGGAAAAGTATGGGTGGTCAGGGGTGCAATTTAGAATATGTGGTATCGTGTACATGGCAGATGGAGGGGGGGCCGAAGGGTGAACTCGAATTGGTGGGTTAAAAAACTTTAGAGCAACTCGGGGGCTAAAATGGGGATTTTTTTTTGCAGCAGAGGCAGTAGTGGGTTTAAAAACTTGTTTATAGTAAAGTATGGGGTTGGTGAGGTGTACCCTTTAAAGAAAGTGGTATTCAGGAACTGCAGAGAAGATCTTCGTTATGTTTGGGGTTTGGGGGGGGCTTGGGTTTAAACCCGGGGGGGTTGTTATGTCCTTTCGCCGTGGGGGTTTTTGGTCTCCTGGTTTGGGACCATGGGTGAAGGCCCCTTGTTAAGCAGCGTTTCCTCAGGGCGGGGGGTGAGAAGGGGATCCGGGGGGGTTGGGTAATGATCGACATGCATAAATGGAGGAGCGGCAGGGGATTAATCGAGTGTGGGGAAACATGCTACGTTTTTTAAACTAAAGTTGAGAAATGCGCAACGGATTCGGGTGAGGCAAATGGTCAGCATATGTTGTCGTAGGGAAATTGTACAGGGATTGTCTGTTTTTCCGCTGTATAATTGGGGGGAAATATGGGACGGATTTTGTAAACTTAAGTTGGCACCAAGGGTTCGTGAATTGGTGTACAGATTTGTCTGAGGATTTTAGCATCAAAATCGGTCTTAAATAGGATGGGTTTGGTAAGGGAGGTGGATTGCTTACGTTGCGGTCTCGAAGAAACAGCTTTTCATGCAGTCTACTTTTGTGATACCTTGGATAAAGTTCGTTCGTGGTTGGGGGGGGCGGGTTTTCGATTTTCTTAGTGGGGGAACTATCTCAAACCTTATGAGCCTTAACATTAGACGTTAGCGGAGTATCAAGTGAGGTACGAAGAGCAATAATGTACGTGGTGGCTGATTTTCTTTATATATCGTGGGGTATGCGGGAAACTGGGGGATCAGTTAGGATCAGGGCAATTGCGGCAGGTATCTAGAGAACGCATTGCAGAAATAAACTCATATATGGTAGAAGTTGGGATAATAGTTTTCCTGCAAACTATCGAAGTCTTACTGTTCAAAGGTTGCTGCAACTGGGGGTGGGGTAAGGCAACGGGGGGCTAGACTCCCCCCCGTGGTAGCACCAAACGGTGGGTTCGGGACTTCAGGGTAGAGGGCGGGTTTTGGGGAGTGACGTGTATGTATTATGAATGGCTCTGTGCATCTGTGTGTGTATGGTTGTGGTGTTGTGTGGAACTGAGATCTTGGATTAATCCTAATATGGTCATGCATCTTGATAATACAGATAAAAAGCAATATTTCAGTATATGTTCCAGCCTCTGCAAGGCTGAACCGGTTCCCGACTAGGCCGGGGCTTGGTGAAGTATGTTGGGTCTTTCCTGGACTCCCGTTGGGTTTTGTTTAGTCATTTGTAAGCGGAAGCCACGCTGATGTCACCGCTAAAAGTACACGTTATACTGCCCTTTAAGGGGAATGTTCATAAGCAGACCTTTGGTGATGGTTGTAAACTTTTGATGAAGGGCAAAAAGTTTCATTGGCCTAAGATTGTTCGAATATGTAGTAGAGGTCACCTATGTAAGGGGGGGGGTTGTGAGATGTATAATGTCCTATATTGTAATCTTTGGGCATTTAAGTTCCTTGGGCAGCAGCTTTTGTGGGATATATTGTTCTGTCACCCAGTGATATCACATGTATTTTTTATTTATCATTTATGGTGCATATAGTCAGTTGGATGTTTCAATTAAGCACCTTTACTAATATCACTGTATACAAGTAAGTTTTTTTTTTTTTTTGTGGTTTTATAATTAGTTTGAGAAACTAAATAGGGGGTTGGTCGGGGTATTAGGTGTCTTAGTGTTTCCTCATATGTTAATCA
The DNA here is from genome assembly GCF_026875155.1 of Cherax quadricarinatus. NCBI lineage: Eukaryota > Metazoa > Arthropoda > Malacostraca > Decapoda > Parastacidae > Cherax > Cherax quadricarinatus. Next base: position 3,150,360 of record NC_069402.1, on the reverse strand, counting down.
TACATGCTAGATCTATAAAAGTCTTATGTTGATTATTAAAGGCTTTTTGCATATTTTGATTCCTTTTTCAATACTTTGCAAAACCAAAATAAAGAACACCAGGTTTCAATTTCAAGAGTCAGGGGGGTTTCTGAGAGTTATATTATAAAACCCAATAATACTAGTGAGTGCGCAATGTATTAGTTTACATGATATTGTTTTTGCATATAAAATTTTTATATGTCCATAGTGCATTGAATGCGCAATGCATTAGTTTATATGACATTTTTTTGTATATAAAATTTTTTACACAATTGAATAAGAATGTCAGGTTTGGTTAATATATTTATTTGGTGTTTAAGGTATGTTCCGGTAGTTCTCTGTTTAGTTATATATATTTTTGTTGTCTTACATAAAGTTTTCACGGTTCTGTTTTAAAAAAATTTTGTATACCACACATGTATACTGTGTTTTTAAGTCAATTATGTATAACATACATGTACACTTTTGTTTTTTAAATAAAAATATAAAAAAAAAGAACTGCAAGAAGCCCTTATCACTAGCTTTTACCATCCTATGGAGAGGGAGCATGGACACGGGGGTCGTCCCACAGTTACTAAAACAACAGACATAGCCACACTCCACAAAGGGGGCAGAAAAAGCAATAGCAAAGAACTACAGACCGATAGCACTAACATCCCATATCATAAAATCTTTGAAAGGGTCCTAAGAAGCAAGATCACCACCCATCTAGAAACCCATCATTTACACAACCCAGGGCAAAATGGGGTTTTGAACAGGTCGCTCCTGTCTGTCTCAACATTGGATCACTACGACAAGGTCCTAGATGCACTAGAAGACAAAAAGAATGCAGCTGGCACTGGACAAGCACCTAAAGTCGGTTCCTGACCAGCCGGGCTGTGGCTCGTACGTTGGTTTGCGTGCAGCAGCAGTAAGACCTGGTTGACCAGGCTCTGATCCACCAGGAGGCCTGGTCACAAAACCGGGCCACGGGGCGTTGACCCCGGAACTCTCTCCAGGTAAACTCCAGGTATACAGACTTTGCAAAAACCTTCGACAAGTGTGACCATGGCGTAATAGTGCACAAAATGCGTGCTAAAGGAATAACCCAGGAAAAGTCGGTCGATGGATCTATAATTTCCTCACTAACAGAACACAGAGAGCAGTAGTCAACAGAGTAAAGTCCGAGGCAGCTACGGTGAAAAGCTCTGTTCCACAAGGCACAGTACTCGCCCCCATCTTGTTCCTCATCCTCATATCTGACATAGACATGGATGTCACCCCACAGCACCGTGTCTTCCTTTGCAGATGACACCCGAATCTGCATGACGGGTGTTTTCCATTGCAGACACTGCAGGTCCAGGCGGACATCAACCAAATTTTTTCAGTGGGCTGCAGAAAACAATATGAATTTTCAACAAATGAAAAATTCAATTACTCAGATATGGTAAACACGAGGAAATTAAATCTTCATCAGAGTACAAAACAAATTCTGGGAAAAAAATTTAGAGCGAAACACCAACGTCAAAGACCGGGGAGTGATCATGTCTGAAGATCTCACCTTCAAGGACCATAACATTGTATCAATCGCATCTGCTAGAAAAATGGCAGGATGCATAATGAAAAACCTTCAAACTGGGGATGCCAAGCCCATGAGGGACAATCTTCAGGTCACTTGTTCTATCTAGACTGGAATATTGCTGCACACTAGCAGCACCTTTCAAGGCAGGTGAAATTGCTGACCTAGAAAATGTACAGAAACCTTCACAGCGCACATACGGAGATAAAACACCTCAATTACTGGGAGCGCTTGAGGTCCTGAACCTGTATTCCCTGGAACGCAGGCGGGAGAATACATGATTATATACACCTGGAAAATCCTAGAGGGACTAGTACCGAACTTGCACACGAAAATCACTCACTACGAAAGCAAAAGACTTGGCAGACGATGCAACATCCACCCTAATGAAAAGCAGGGATGTCACTAGCACGTTAAGAGACCATACAATAAGTGTCAGGGGCCCGAGACTGTTCAACTGCCTCCCAGTATACATAAGGGGGATTACCAACAGACCCCTGGCAGTCTTCAAGCTGTGCACTGGACAAGCACCTAAAAGTCGGTTCCTGACCAGCCGGGCTGTGGTTCGTACATTGGTTTGTATGCAGCCAGCAGTAACAGCCTGGTTGATCTGGCTCTGATCCACCAGGAGGCCTGGTCACAGACCGGGCCGCGGGAGCATTGACCCCCGAAACTCTCTCCAGGTAAATCCAGGTAAGATGCACAGTTGTTAATTCTTATGCCTAGTTCAACAAGTTTATTATCGTTCTTAACTAGGAAGGTGACAACAAGAGCAGATGCAGCCTGCCACAAGACTCCTGTTTAGATCCATCAGTGTATATTACTTGTGATAACTTACTGCTACCAGCTAGGCCAGAAATTTCGTTAATTCTAAGATTTAAATGTTTACACCTTTTCTTGCCACTTTCAGCAACACTGGTATGCTTACTGGGTGTCATGATGCTTGGTAGATACAAGATATAGCAATTAAAAGATCAAAACACAATTCATAATCATAAGCTTGTAGTAGAGAAGTTGGACTGGACACGTATGAAGTACGAATGATGGGATGGTGGGATGGTGTGGTGGGGGGCGTGGGGGGGCTGGGGACGGCGGGAGGTCTCCCCAGCTGAACCACAACAAGGCGGTCACTTGAGGAAAAGGGAAGTTTTTTTTACCTTCCGCAAACTGAACCCTGTTAAATTCATCATACGACGTGTTACATAAAATTGTGCCGCAATTCTTCAATCGTGCTATACTCAAATCATGCCAAATAAACCCGTGCTAAATAACGGTCTACTGTACACCACTACCTGGACCAAACTCGTGGGCGGCGCAGCAGCCACATATACACCACCAACTGGACCAAACTCACTCGTGAGCGGTTGCAGCAGCCACATATACACCACCACCTGGACCAAACTCACTCGTGAGCGGTGCAGCAGACACATATACACCACCACCTGGACCAAACTCACTCGTGAGCGGTGCAGCAGACACATATACACCACCACCTGGACCAAACTCACTCGTGAGCGGTGCAGCAGACACATATACACCACCAACTGGACCAAACTCTCTCGTGAGCGGTGCAGCAGCCACATATACACCACCACCTGGACCAAACTCACTCGTGAGCGGTGCAGCAGACACATATACACCACCAACTGGACCAAACTCACTCGTGAGCGGTGCAGCAGCCACATAACACCACCACCTGGACCAAACTCACTCGTGAGCGGTGCAGCAGACACATATACACCACCAACTGGACCAAACTCACTCGTGAGCTGTGCAGCAGCCACATATACACCACCACTGGACCAAACTTACTCGTGGGCGGCGCAGCAGCTACATGTACACCACCACCTAGACCAAACTTACTCGTGGGCGGCGCAGCAGCTACATGTACACCACCACCTGGACCAAACTCACTCGTGGGCGGTGCAGCAGACACACGTTGCCAGGTCAGTGATGTGTGATCATAGTGATACCACGTAGATTAAGAGTTTTTCCAAAATTTCGTAAATAAAATTATCGATTTATCGTAGTTTTTCGTATAGCATCATTGATTTTCCCTATACAGGCCTCTTTGTACTCTGTAATCATGTAATACCTGGAGTTTACCTGGAGAGGGTTTCGAGAGTCAACGCCCCTGCGGCTCAGCCTGAGACGAGGCCTCATATTGAATCAGGGTCTGATCAACCAGGCTGTTACTGCTGGCCGCCCGCTAACTAATGTACGAACCACAACCCGGTTGGTTAGGTAATAGACTATATATCAATCAATCAATCAAGTTTATTCTCTATAAAGATTACAATGTGGGGTTTACAGATTTTGGATATTGTGTGGTTTACATGTTATAAAATACTAATTACAGAAGGGGCCACTAGGACACCTAGCATGGCTAGGCATTTCGGGCAGACTTAACTCTAAATTAATACAGATTATGGAGTAAGCTGGTATTAAGGCTAAGTGACTACATTATAGTTAGTGAGTTTAGCAATGGTTTAGCTTTGGTTTTGGCACAATACACAGGTTCTATATTGTAGTATCACAGCAAACTTATGACTAGTTAGGATTCATTATTTTATGATTAAGATTCGTATTTCTGTGATTATAGTCAAGTGGGTGAGTGAGTGTAAGTGTGAACAGGTGGGTTTCATGTAGTTAGTTGTCGGGGTGTATCAGGGAGATTAAGATGTTGTCTAGCGGTAGTTTTGAAGGTGATGTGTTTGCAGTTCTAGACCTTTCAAAGGTAGGGTGGTCCAGATTTTAGGCCCTTTGACATACATAGAATTTTTGTAAAGGTTTAGTCGGACACGGGGAATGTCATAGAGATGTTTGTGTCTGGTGTTATGCCTGTGGGTCCTGTCACAACTATCAAGAAAGCATTTTAGGTCAAAGTTAATATTGGAATTTAAGGTCCTGTAGATGTAGACTGCACAGTATTAAGTGTGGATGTTCTGAACGGGGAGTAAGTTTAGATCTATGATAGTGGGGGGGGGGAGTGTTGCCAGGGATGGGATTTAGTGATTATTCTTACTGCAGCTTTTTGTTGGGCTATTATTGGCTTTAGGTGTGTTGCTGCAGTTGATCCCAAACACAAATAGCATAGGTGAGGTATGGATAAATGAGTGAATGGTATAGTGTGAGGAAGGGCAGTTTGCGGCACATAGTATCGTATCATGGAGAGGATTCCAACCGTTTTGGATACTTTATTGTTATGTGTTGAATATGGGTACTGAAATTCAGGTTGTTGTCAGGGTATATGACTAGGAATTTGCCCTCATTATGTCTGGCAATTAGAGAGTTGTCGATCTTAATGTTAAGTTGCGCAACATCTGCTCTACTACCAAACATAATATAGTAGGTTTTGCCAATGTTAAGTGTAAGTTTATTGGCTGTCATCCAAGTCGATATTTTGAACAGCTCCTCGTTAACAATGATGTTGAGGGTGGCAAGAATAGTGGTGGGAAACGACATAAGTCGTGTCGTTGGGATATGTTTGGAAGATCATTGATGTAAATGAGGAAGAGCAGGGGACCAGGACACTTCCCTGCGGAACTCCGGTATCAAGTGGCCGTGTTGATGAGGCTGTGTCTTTAATGGGAATACTGATAACTTTTGTAAGGATTTTTCTTTTTGTTGCTGCGCAAGTTATGGGCATTAGTGTTCCTTTAGAGGGCCCTATGATGTCACCTTTTTGGAATGGGTGTAATCAGGGTGGTTTGATGTGGCCCAAAGAGGAGCTGGATTTATGCTGGGGCTTTAGGGATTTTTAAAGGGGGATTTTTAGGTTCCCGGGGATGTTTGGGGGGGGAGGGGTTTGGTGGGAGATGAATATATTTTGTTAGGAGTGGTTTTTGGCTGCGAGCTGATAGAGGAAACCTTTCTCAGGGGAAGTGAACGTGAAATCTTCAGAAATTGTTGGGGCTACAATGTCAGATCATAGGGCAGTGGTGGGGGGAGGTGGGGGGGGGGGACGCTCGGGGAAATATATAGAAATTTAAATTGGAAATTGAAATTTAAGTGTTTTGGGAATGAGGAGGGGTTGGAGGGGTTTTCAGCCCTTTTTGGGGGGGGAGTTTAGTTTTGGAAAAAAAACAGGGGGGGGAAAGACATTGTGAAAATGGTGGGTAGTTTTCCCCAAAGGAAAGGTTAGAAATTTTTTGGGTGAGAGAAGGAAAAAGTTTTTAAAAATTTTTAAAAAATGGACTGGCTAACTATTTAGAGGATAGGTTAAGAGCTTGCTAGGGGAGGGGGGTTGGGTGGGAATAATTTTCCTATGGTTTGAAATAGCTGAAAAAAGGGGGGGGTTGAGGGTGTAGCAAAAAAAAAGGGTTTAAAGGGTTTTTTTAAAAAAAAGGAGCGGCGGGGGGTGGGGAAGGTTTGGGGCGAAAACCCGCCCAGCGTGGTTTTCGGCATAAAAAGCAAAGGGCGGGCGCTGACGGTATCCCATGTTTAGGGGTTTAAAGGAGAGGGTTTGGGAATTATGAGTAGGGCAGGGATACAAACCCACAAGGGGTTGTTTGGTATGCGGGGGGTTTGGTACGAAAAATTACGGGAAAACAGTGGGGGGGGGGGGGTGAGGGGGTTTTGGGAAACAAGGTGTTTTGGTTTTGTGACGTTTTAATTTTGGGAAAAATAGTGATCAAAAAGGCTTTAGGTGGGACGTTTTCGGCGAGGAAATAGAAAATTGCTTTTAAGGGGAATGGGGAAAGGGGAAAGCTCCCGGTTTTGAGGGTTTCCCCCGGGTTAAAAATTTTTATTTACAACATTGGGCGTTGATAAAGGGAATTTTTAGTTGGGTTTTTTAAATTTGAAAGAAGGAGAAGGGAAAGTTGGGGGGAAAAGCAGGAAACGGGTTTTGTAGTGCTGGTCCCAAAGGGTAAAGGGGCCCCCAAACCCCTTCCCAACCTCAAGTCCCGGAGCCATTTTCCACTGATGTGTGCAGATTTTAAAAGGGTGTTTCCCAAAAATTTTGGGGGAAAAATTTTTTTCAAATGTGTAGGGGGGAGAGGGGGGTTTGTCAAAATCTCGTTCGGGTTCCCGGGGGAAGGTCGATGATTAAAGGGCGGGGTTTACTGAGAAGTTTTTTTGGAAGCAAAGGGGTTGGGGGTGGAGGGGCGGCTTTTTTTGGTTTCAGACTGGAGGGAATTTTGATAGAGTGGAAAGGGGAGCTTTGCGGGTTTTATACTTAGGGGGGAAAGGGTTTTGGGGGGGAAAAATTGTCGAGGGGGGTTTTAAAAAACGTTTTTCAAGGGGGCAAAAAGGGGGGGATAAATTTAAAAATGGGTGTAATGGGGAGGGAAATGCAAGGGGAAGAGGCCTTAGACAGGGTTTGCCCCATTTCCCAAATATTGTTTGCGTGTTTCCAGGCCCCCTTTTATAAAATTGGTTAACCGTAGTTTTATGTACGCCATGTGCGGAAGTGTGGGGGGGTGGGAGGGCCGGGCCCGGGGTTTTTAATTGGATATTTTGACAAACCCACTGTTCTCTTTCTTTTGCAGGGATTTCAATGGAGTTTTGGGGACGATGGGGGTTTTGCAAATTATTTGGAAGTGCCCGGGTAGCGGGGTTTTAAATAGTCCCCCCCCCCCCCGGCCCAAGGGGCTTGGGGTTGGGTTCTTGGGGGGGGGGGTTTTGGGGGGGGAGATGTTTTTGTTTTTAAAAGGAATTTGGGCGGTGTTTTAAAGTTTTGTGGTATTTTTTTAAGGGGGTTTAATGGTTGCGGCGCGGGGGAAAAAAATTGGTTGGGTTTTTGGGGAAAGGATGTGGGGGGTCTAGGGGTTCTGAGCCCCCGCACCAAAACTCTGATACGCGAGTGTTTGTCGTAAACTTTTTATTGTTATTTAAGGTTTGGTATTTTTGCGGCTGTGTTCCCTTTTAAAGGGGAAAACAGCGATTGTGGGTTACTAAGAAGGGTTTTAAAAAATTTTTAGGGGGTTTCACGTTGTGATTGGTTACGGAGGGGGGTTTTGTAATGTTACCTGAAAGTCAGGGTGGGTTGGGGTTTTTGGGAATTTGAGACGGGGGGGCAAAAAATTGGTGTTCATTAAAGGGGAAAAGGTTCCCGTGGGGGTTTGTGAACGGGGGGCTTTTGGGGAAGGTTTAACAAAGGCTGGGTATGTGGGTATCGAGGAATGGGTTGAGGGAATGTGAAATGGGTTTTGAGGGCTGTATTTTGGTTGGGGAACTGAAAAAGGTTTTTATAAGGGTTTTGTGTAGGTTTTTTTGTAGGTGGGGCGTTTTAAGTTGGGGTTTTGTTCCCCATGAAAGGCGGGGAAAAGAGTTTTTGGGTTTAGTTTTTGGTAAATTGAATTTTAAAAACCCTTCGGGGGTGGGGGAAGGGTTTCGTTTTCTGCAGGGGGCCCTTTTCCTTTGGTGAGTATTACAAAAACAGACAGGTTTTTGAGGGGGGGGGGGGGGGGTGTGGTATCTGTGGAGGGGATGGGGGGACAGGGGTACCTTTTGTAGTTTTATTTTTGGGTGAAGGGCTAGAGGAGGTTAGGTTGGTTAAGTTGGGGTTTTGGGACAGAGGTTGGGGGGGGGGCCCTGGGGGGTTTTGGTTTTGCGGCTCTAAGTCTAGATATGGGTGGGTTAGACGGGGTTGTCATAAGAGCTTTAGATTATATAAAGGGAGATTTTTTTATATATGGGCGTGGGTGATGAAGGGGGGGGGAGGGGATTGTGAGGAGAGAAGAAAGGTTCTTGCGGGGTAAGTTTTTTTGTAGGGGGGTGTCGTAACAGGATTTGTATGGGGGAGGTGGGGGTCAGGCTTTTTTTCAGAGGGGTATAAATGCTAACGTTAGGGGTTCTGTAAATCTGTGATTGGATTGAGTGAAAGGAAGGGGGTTTTATAGGGGTTTGGGGGGGTGGGCAGGGGGCAACAGCGGGCTCGCCTCCTGGGGGGGGGGTCTTTAGAGTGTTGTGAATGTGGGTTTGGAAAAGGTTTCCTGGTTTTTATTGGGACTTTATTTGGGTTCCCCAAATGTGGGTTTTGGGCTCAAGGTCTCGTTTTTTGGGAGATAAACACTTTTCAGAATGTAGGTATAATTTTAGTAGATTTTTTTATGATAATTTGATGTTTTATCAGTCTTGTATAACTGATTCTTGGAAAATAAGTTATTTGCGGGCATGCAAATGTGTTTTAGTTTGGGTTTTTTTGTTACGGCCCCCCGGGTTTTTTCAAAATGGAGTATTATATCCTGTTTTGCATTGTGCATACAGTGCAAAAGATTAATGTGAAATTTTTTTGAAAAAATTTTTTTGTACGTGTGGGTGTGTGGGGTTTGGGTGGGGTGTTGGGGGGTGTGGGGTTTTGTATAATATAAAAAATATTTCTCTTTTATTGTATTAAACCTTTTTATGGGTTTAGACGTTATGTAATACTTTATATACGCATGATTGATTCTTTTTTTTGTTTTAATTAAGGTCTGTACCCCCGATACCCCGGGTTTTGGGTTCAAAAGAAAAATTCTTGGGTGTTTTAAATTTTAGTCTGTTGGTATACCGGGCATATCTAGGGCAGTTTAGTGACGTAGTCCATTTGTCTGAAAGTTTTTTGGATGTTTTGTAAAAGTTTTTGAGCTTGTTATTGGTTTTAAGCTGTAAATTTTTTTTGTTTATTTGTATGTTGGGAAAATGTTCAGCTGTATTGTTAAAGGTAAGTAAGTAGATTAAACTAGTCGATTAAAGATGTTGGTTTTTGGGGGTTTTTATTAATGTGAAGGATGGGGTTTAACTGAATTTTAAATTCTTTGTATTTTTTATGTTAAGTGTATTGAAACCCTTTTTCGATGTCATTTTTATGTACAATTTTTTTATTTGCAAAGGGTTTTTTATTATGTCAATTTTATGACCCTGTGACATGGAATTTTGTTTTTTGTTATGTTCTTGATTTTTAAGTTTTTGTTGTAAAATCTTTCGAACATGTAAATACAAACCGTTTGTCAGTTTTTAAATTTTAAATTGGTTCCATACTGTTTTTTATTTTTTTGTTTAAAAATGTTTGGTTTTAAATAAAATATAAAAAAAAAAAAAATTTTTATAAACTGGCCGAAAATTATTTGGGCCCTTTATTGTCGCTGAATAAACCGTTGTGCAATGCAAAAAAAAAAAAAAAAAAAAAAAAAAAAAAAAAAAAAAAAAAAAAAAAAAACAATTTTCAACTTGTAGAATTTCTACCAATTCGAGTTTTTAAACTTATATATTGTTTTTCTATGTAAATTTGGGGTTATATTATACCCCTTAAAGAATATCTTATTTTACTTCCTTTTTTAAAATTTACACCAAAGTAGTTGGGCCACTTCCCTTTTATATCTACCTTTTCCCCCCCTCCCACCTTTTCCATATTTCTATCCTTACCCATCTTTTCCTTACCCTCTTCCCAAAAGCTTGGTTAAAAGAAGAAAAAGGGGAAATGCTCAAAACCCGGGTTTTGGGAAGTGAGCCGTTTTTGTAATGCGGGGGGGTCACGGGGATGTGACGGTTGGCACTGAGTTACGTTTTTCCCAGTGAAAAGGGAGTGGGGGATGAACAAGGGGGAAATGACTGTTGACCTGAGCAGACAGAAAACCCCCAAACGAGTAGAGATTCTAGAAAGGGGGACTGTGATCCTTGACCCCCACAACACTTGTGAAGCGTTGAGTTGTCATTAAAAGAACCCCATAAAACCGGGGGGGAGTTCAAATGGGTGGTCGGCTACGTGTGGGGGGGGACCAGTGTAGGTAGAGAGTCAAGATGACTCTCGATCTTGTAAGATCATCTGCCTTTCTGTGCAAATGATCCGAGCCACAACAAGGCTAAAAAAAATCAAAATTACACACCATCTAGAAAACACTCAACGATAGGAAAAACGCCTTTAAAAAAAATGGTGAGGATTAAAAGACGACATAGCACTAGGGAAAATTCAAACCATGAAAGGGAAAACTAGGGAGAATAAAAACCCTAAAAAAAGAATGAAGTCTTATTGAAACTACTTCACCCCCAAAATTAATAACTTTAAAATTAAGGGTGCAACGAATACTTAAGGTTTGATAGAAGCCGCAAATCAAGTGGATGACCACCGTTCGGAGAGACTTTTGTCAACCTCTACCCGATGACAGGGGGGGGGGGGGGGGGGGGTAGCGAAAAATATTCACCCACCAAAACGAGAAGCAATGTCCAACAAACTAAAAACCACCATTCATTCCTATTCCACCACTATCTAAGAACTTTTCCCTCAAAAAAGGGTAATCCAATGCCATTGTATAAGGGTTGACTAGGGCCCTGTGGCTGGGTAGGTAAAATTTGTTTGTTTGTAGAGTGTGGCCGGTGGCCGGTAGTAAAGCTCCCGCTTAAACACACGGGGGGACGGGTTCGTTTCCCCGGCGGGGGGGAAAACATTTCGACACGTTTCTTACCCCTTTTCACCTAGCGCAAATAGGTACCTGGGTGTTAGTCGACTGGTGGGGTCGCACCGGGGGGGGAAAAGATTAAGGCCCCCAATAAAAATAAGTTAGACAGTCTCGATGACGCACTGCTTTCTTGGGTTTCCGGGGTGGCTAACCCCCCGGGGGTTTTAAAAACCCACAAAAATTTATTTATCTTAACTTTCATTTGGCTTTCCCTTCTTCTGCACTGTTCCTATCAATTCTCTGACTGATGGGCAAAGGGGATTCCAGATATTTTATGAAAAAAATAAAGGATGGGTTCCCCATTACAGGGGACATTACAGTTATTTTCCCTTTCAGTTTATGTTTCGTGCCAAAGATATAGTTTCCATGTTTGTTGTTACTATCTTGCACGACTCCGTTTCGTGTTTTACATTAGCTAATCTTGTGGGTCTTTACCTGACATAACAGGCATTGTATTGATACAGTAGGAGTTTGCCTTGACCTGATGGGGATGTCGTTTAATAATTAGGAATAATAAGGGACCCAGGGATTTGCTGCTTGGTTGGCGGCGTGGGCGTTTTGTGTGCGCTCCAACCAATTACACTTGGGGAATTTGGGAGTGTAACATTTTTTGGCATCAGGTCTGCCCAGACGTGTGAACACTGTTGGGATTGAGCTGCTCTGTGGGGCCTCCCCAGAGGTATTGCAAGTGTTACTGCCGAAAATCATCCCGGGAAAACATAGGAAAAATGGAAAAACAGTTGTCGGTGTTGCTCAAATGGGACAGTTCAACTATTTGTGAAGTTACTTGTTGCAACCCCCGAATGGGTTGCAATGATTATTATATATATATATAATTTTTACTTTTTCATTTAATTTTATATTGCTTATATTTGCGATAAAAGCTAAATGTAAATGTATTCTTTATATTGTTTTTTGACGTGTTTCCCTTTTTTTCTGTGTCGCAGTTTCTTTTAATTTTTCTATTGAGCTTTTTCATTTTTTTGTTGTTCAAACAGACTGTTTGGTTGCCGTCGGTCAAGAAGTTGTTTTTTGAGGATTTGTCAGTCCTTGTTTTGTCTAGTCGAGTCGTGAGACATAGCGAACTACTTTTGGCCTTACACCATACACAAACTTGTACTTTTTGTAATATCTTATTAAATGTTAAAGTACCAGACGGTCTTAAGAATTATAAATGTGATATGTGCTTTCAGCACAATAATATTGTACTCGAAGATTGTATTATTTTGATTATTGTGATTAAATTTAAATTTTAAATTTAAAATTTTAAAATCCCCTAGATTAA
>NC_069402.1:3120751-3137616 GCF_026875155.1 Cherax quadricarinatus | reverse complement strand
TTGAGAATGGAAATAAGCAAAATTTTTTTCATTAAAAATGTATATAATTAACGTGTCATGATGTACAACGATGGCCATTTTGCAGACACCTGAAAAAAGGCGTTTTCATTTTTCAAAAACAATAAGTATTCCAGATTTTTTATGAAACGAAAAATTTTCTTAAGGGATCTAAAAATAGGCAAAGTTTTTTGTTGTCCAAGTCATGGTCACCAGTATCAGGGAAGTCACGCACTTCCAGGCTTTTATGAGACCAACATTACGCTGTGATGCCGGGCCAACAGATGGCAGCACTCCCAAAGGGCGCAATCTCAATAATAAGCTGCAATTGTGCCCTTTAAATACGGCAGACGCCGGGCCGAACCCTTTCGTCTCTAGCAGTGTCGAGAGTAGGGTCATTTGTCACCGGCCACTGCGAAGTGTGATGAAATATTTCTAGGTAAGCGACCAGTTGACGGGAGAACTTGTATTGTCGCAGTCACTTTAGGTTCCCGTTCATGGGGGAAGGAAAGCAAGAGTCACAATGAAATTTAAAGACCAGAAGGCCGCTCCAACAACGCCTTTTTCACTAAAATGTCTGACTGCTGAACACGGGACCCGTGCCGCAAGTTTAAAGCACACCATCATCCTAGGTCTTCTTCGCACACTCTCGCCAAACCACTCCCTGGCCGCAATACCAGGGGCAACGACGTCCGAAACACTGTCCTTCCCTCCTCCAGGACGCCCCGTCCACACCAGGACCTTAATGCCTTTCGGGCCCCTTCATTTTTCCATGGGCCCCCAATAGGCTGAATGCCTCCCCCTAAAGGCTCACGGGGAAACAAGAACTCAGGCTTTCCTACCCCTGGTTGGAGCCCGAAACATTTTCACGAAATCCTTTCATCACCAAGAGTCACCCTCGCCAAAAGAATCACAAACCCCTTCTCCCCCTAAAGTTCCCGTTCTCCTTCCCGCAACACAAGGTCGCAAGAGCCTTCATTTTTCCCCAAAGGAACACCTGTGCGCTTTTTTCGCCATCACTGAAGGTTTTCCCCACTTTTTCGCCCTTCAGTAAAAAGGGTCACACACCCTTTTCCCCCCAAGGGATCATGGACGCCTTCCCTGACACTAAAAGATCATTGAACTTTACAAAAATTGACATCCCCACCTTCAATTTGGGGGGCCCACCGCCCTCGCGTCACTGAGGGGGTGTCACAAAGCCTGCACCTGCTTATCATTTAAAAGTCCAGGCCCCTCCCCCACGTCACTGGAGTTCACCCACCCACGCCGGGGGTCTTTTGAAGGCGTGCAACGCCCCACATCCTACTGCGAGAAACGTCGACCCCAAAAAAACCCCCCAGCACCAAACAGTAACCCCCCACATTCGTTTAAAACACTCACGGGGCTGTTCCTCCAAACACAGGTAAAAACCAAAACCCAACTTTCTAACTCCCTTCGCATATTTCATTTTTTCTTTTTTCCCATAAATATAAAAAATTAATTTATAAATATATATATAAAAATTATATATATTTATATATATATAAATATATATATTATTTTTATATATATATATATAAAATATTTTGAGGGGGTTTCCCCCGGACATTTTAGAGGGATCCCAACAAAAATAGAATAAACCGGGGGGGGGGGAAGCATAGAATCTGTAGAAGGGGGGGTAGAGGTGGGCCCCTAAAAAAGGGTTGGGAGGGGGGGGGGTAAAGGGGGTTTTGTGGCGGGGGGGGTTTGGGGAATTTCCAGTAAGCGGCGTGAGTGTTTTAGATAGGACGAAGGGAAAGCCCAAAATTCCCTTTTGCGATTTTGGTTTTTCCCGGTTGAAGGGGTGAGCAAGAAAATTGTTTATGAAGGAAATTCGGGGAAAACCCGGGCGGGCCAAATTTTTAACTGGGATGGGGAAGTAAAATGTCGCACTCTTAAGGAGGGGTGTTAAATTTTGCACGTCCCCCTGGAAAAGACAGTGGAAGGAGTGAATTATAAATGAAAAGTTTTTTTTTCGTTCCCCCCCTATTTTGATGGGAGAGGGCCCCAAGTTTTAAATAAAAAAATTTTAATAAAAATATAAAATATATATATAAAATATATATATATAAAAATTTTATATAGTGGGTGTGGGGTGGTGTGTGTGGTGTGGGGTGGGTGTTTTTGGTGTGTGTGTGGTGTGTGGGGTGTTTTGTGTGTGTTTTTCTGCCCTTTTCCTCTGTGTCCTGGGCCTTTTTTTAGTATTTAGCGAAAACATTTTTTTTTTTAAACATTACCCTTTTCTAGCTTTTTTAAATCTCCCAAAGATTTTTTTAAACATCACGAGATATTCCAAGCAAAACCTGTTGCATGTTCTATTTTCCCTCTTTTAATCTTTTATTCCAAACAAATTTAAACTTCTTTTTAAAAACAACATTGAGGGGAGAAACTAAAAATTTTTCCTAAATTGTTGGGGCTAAAAGCGCTTTTTAAACTTTTTCACTGACAAATGCGTCAAATCACCCCCAAACCCCACTTCTAAAACCCTAACAATGAAATTAACCAAAATAAAAAACTAAAAATAGAATAATAGGGGAAAATAAAATGAAAAAATTGAAACTGTAAGTAAACCAGTAAATGGTTTGTTTATTTTTTCCCTGTTTTCCCTCAAAGGCCCTTTTACTTTTTTAAAAACCCGTCCCCAAGAAGGAAGGGTAAACCCCAAAACTAAACTCCCCAAAAAAAGTAAACAATAAATTTTTTCAGGGAAAAACAGTTTTTAAACAGCATCATTGCAAAAAGTGTCATTTGAAAGGGCCCCTTTTAAAAATTTCTTAAACCCCTAGTTTTTAATGAAAAAAAAGGTCGAAATTTCCCCGGCCCGTACAGACCAAAAAGTCGCATAAATTTTTCTTTTTCCTATTTTTCGAGTTTTTAGGGGGAATCCAGATTATTTATGCATTAGCTTTAATTTTTAAAAACATCTGAATTTAAGTAGTCTTTTTTTGAAAAATTTTTTCCCCATAAATCCCGAACAGTATACATGTCATTGATACTGGGGCCCGTAATTCAGTGCTTTTTTGTCTGTCCTGCCCTTTTAAAAGGGATCACATTTCAGTCCCCCAATCCAAAACGTTTTCCCCTCCCAGGGGTATGTGTTTCATTCATTTATTTCCCCTCCTTCTTTTTAGTAACCATGATACTATGCCATCAGGCCTCATGGCTTTTCAATTGATTAAACTTTCAGTAAATTTGATAATTTCCACTTCTCAGGGGTGATTTCGTTGGAATATATTTAGACTATTTTTTTTTTCAAAGGGGGATTCCTTTCTTTTCCATTTTTCTCAATGAAAACCCTTAAAACTTCTGTTTAAAATTTCCCCGGGGGGAAAAATTTTCTGTCGCTTTCCCGTAAATACCTGTCCCCCCTTTCCCCTTTGCCTTATTATTTTTTACATTAACGTTTTTTTTCTTTTGTAAATGTGTAGTAATTTCCCGACTGATTTGGCTTTTTTTTCTGTGTCCAAATTTTCAACCTAAGGGTTTGGCTTCCCCTTTTTATCTTTTTCATAATCATTCCTTTACGGTTCTGCTTGTCTCCCTATTTTTCTGCCATTTCCCTGGGGGCCCCCGCAAATTTCCCCCCATTGGTCTCTCTTAGTAAAAGGGGCTTTCCCGGGGGGCTTCCTTTGAAATTCACCTTCCCACAACCTCCTTGGGTAGATAAAACGCTTGCAGTTTTCCACCAGGCGCTTTCCTGGAAAAGGCCTTCAAACTCGTTTGGGGTTTAAAACTGAGCACCACGTGGTCACTAGCTCATGGAGGTACCCCCTATTCAATTTTTTCTAACCAATTCAAAATTTAAGGGAAAACCAATTCAGGCCCAGCTGGTTTGTCCCCCGCCCCACTCTTGTGGCTTCTCTGACATGCTGGGTCATGAAAAAATTTTTCCCTTAGTGTTCCTATCCCAAATTTTCTTTAAATTGTTTCCCGACCCTCCCCTGAGGATCCCAAATTTTTCCCCCGCTGTTTTTCCCTGTGATTGAAATAATCTTTAAACATGGTTCTTCCCGTGGTCCTTTACTTGCTCCTGAAAATTTTCATTGTAAATTCTTTTATTTTTATCATACTTCCCGCCCCGGGTTTTCTGTTTTTTCAAAAGGGTTTTCCATTTACCAGTGTCCAAAATTTTATATCCTTTTCTGTGTGTGTGTGTGTGTGGTGGTTTTGGTGTGTGTGGTTGTGTGTGTGGTGGTGGTGTGTGTGGGGTTTGTGTGTTGTCTGTCTGTCTTCTGTCTTCTGTCTTCTTCTCCTCTCCTCTCCCTCTCCCCTTTCCCTCTCCTTCCTCTCTCTCCCCTCTCTCCTCTCTCTCCTCTCTCTCTTAAAAAAGCATAATTGCAAAGCGGGGAAGAAGAAAAAAAGGGTTTTTGTAGACTGCCTTTTCTTGTATTGTGGAATTTTTTTAAAACACATCCCCCGCAAAAAACAGACTAGAAGAAGCAAAAGAACGGGCATAAAAAAAGAGAAAGCACACAAGGGTTTAAAGGAATCGCTAACGAAAAGGGGAAACACGATGTTGTCTTGAAAAGGTGTATTAATGGACACTGACGGGGAATTTTCCACAGGGGTCAGTACAGGGCCGTTTCTGTAAAAATACTTCACCTGCGGGAGTAAATTTTTCCCCAGCATATTGCCACTCCAAACATCAGGGGGCTGGACTCGATCCCTGGCAACCAATATACTGGTGAGTACATATAGTGATTCAATGTCGTGGGGGGTGTGTTTGGGGGTAATGGGGATTTTGGGTGGGTGGTGGTATGGGGTGGGGGTGGTTGTGGTGGTGGTGGAAAGGGGGAGGGGATAGATCTAGCCGCTGAAAAATCAAACACCGGAACCGGAACACAGGATCAATAAAGCACCTCGGATCTCTCGACCTCCCCGCCCCTGCGCGATACCCTCCTGTTTTTTAAAAAAATAAAAATAATAAAAAATAAAAAATAATAAAATAATAATAATAATAATGTTAATATTTTTGTTGCTATTATTATTTTTTTCCATAAAAGTAGCACGAATTTCCTTTCGTAACCATCGTGTCGTAAGAGGCGACAAAATGCCCGGGAGCAAGGGCTATAACCCCCACTCCTGTATAAATAACTAAAATTTAAAACAAAATCGTTTTTCTTTTTTGGGGCACCCGCCCGAGGGATCGGACGATTTTATTGAAAAAAAAAATATAATAATAATAATAATAATAATAAAATAAAAATAATATTTTTATTATTTTTATTATTTTTTATTATTATTATTATTATTATTTTTATTTATTTTTATTATTATCATTTTTGATATAAGCATATTATTTTTATTTTTTAATTATTTTAAAATTTTTTATTTTTATTATTATTATTATTTTTATTAAATTTTTATTATAATAATTATATAAATTATTTAAATGTATTAAATCATGTGTTAACATAGTAACAACAACTGATTACTAATAATTTTAGCTACTGCTCATTTTTTTTTTAAAAAAAATAACATGGGGCTTTTAATATTTTCTGTATAATAATAAAATAATAATAATAATAATAATAATAAAAATAATAATAATAATAAAAAAAATAATATAATAAGGGTTATCACCAAGTATATATCTTTCAGCGATATCACTTGTAAAAATTCTTATGTTGCAAGAGTACTGGGAAATCAAGTTTTAATCAGTTTTTTTGGGCCCCAAAACCCAAATGGTTTTTGCGCCTTTGCTGGATGGCCCCAACAACGGCACTCCCTCTGTCAACTGCTTGACCTCCTCTTTCTGCAATATTGCACCCCATAGTGTTAATTGCAACATGAGGCCCAGAGCATATTCAATTCCCTCCCCCCGGTTTTTTTTAGCACTTGATCGTTCGTTCGAAATTTCTGAAAATATATATATATTTTATAATATAAATATATATATAATATATATATATATATATATATAAATATAAAAAATTATATATAATATATATATAAAATAAAAAATATATATTATATAATATTTAAATATATATATAAAAATATATACATATATAGGTTTAAAAGTAAACTTTCAAAGTATACACATGAAGACATACGCCTTTCCGTTACATAATTTTTTTTGTTTCGTATTTGGTAAAGCCAATTTTTTTAAGCCCAAAGTCTGAGTCTAAACTTCAAAAAATAAATTTTTTTGCCCATATTAAAAAAACCCAAAAAATATTTTTTTTTCCAAGAGAATTGTATTTGTCGCGTCTAAAAAAACCGAAATAATTTTTTTTTTTTTAGAAAAAATATTTTTTTATGAATTGGCAATATATTTATTTAATTTCGGGGTAGACGAACTTTACATTTTCATAACACTAATTAACAAATTAATTATCACCCGGGGCCCCGGGCCGGGGGCAAACTTTCTCTTCCACCTGGGGGCCACTGAAGTCTACCTGGGGGCATCCGGGGATAAAAAACCCCCCGCTCCCCCGCCCATGCCAGGCCCCCTGGGGGATCGGGGCCTAATAAACGGGGCTGTTACTGCTGACCGCACTAGCCAACGTACGAACCACACCCCCCCTGACCGGCACTGACTAAAGGTTCTGTCCAGCTCCCCTTGAAGACAACCGGGACAAATGCCTATGTCTGGTGGGAGGCGTTGAACGTCTTAGGCCCCCCGGACAACTATTGTGTTTTTTCCCTATGTACAAATGACTCCCCACTTTTCACGGGGGGTATGTTGCATCGCCTCCAAATCTTTGCTTTCGTAGAAGGATTTCTGTGTGCGGGTTTGGGACCCCCCTCCGGGATTTTCCGGGTGTAGATTATAATCTCCTCGCCTGCGCTCCGGAGTACAAGTAGGTGCTTCAAGGCATTCCCATATTTAAGGTTTTTGAGGAACTTTTTGTGCAGCAAACTTCTCTGACTTTCTAGTCTGCTATTTCACCTGCCTTAAAATGAGATGTTAATTACCCCAGTATCCAGCCAAGAGAAAAGTGTTTAAAAAAGGATCACATTGGCTTGGCACTTTTGTCTTAAATTTTTCTCCCATCCTATCATTTTTCCCTCTAGATGGATAAGGGCTTTGTTTTTCCCTTTTAAGGGGAGATCCTCAGACATTCCCTTTCCCGGGCCCTTCACATTATTTTTTCCCCTCTCTTTTGGGGGATTGGGTTTGTAGTAACTCATCCTAGTTATTATTTCCTCCACTTTCAAAAAGGGGATATTGAAATTCGTCTTCATTGAACATCAATTATTCCCCCGTTCCCATTGGAAAACTTGGTTATTCTTCTGGAGATTGCCGTGTTCTAAATGGATGAACCGGAAATCCATACGTCTGCAAGGTGAACAGTGGAAAGGTTTACATCTCTCCCTATTCTGATGAGGATGAGGAACAGGATAAGGGCAGTACTTTTCCCTTTGGGAACAGAGCTCTTCACTATGGCTTTTTCCGTTTTAAAATTTATTTACCACTACTCTTTTTTTTCGTTGGGGTTTAGAAAATTGAAAACACCCCCTACTTTACCTTTTTCCCCCTTTTTTGCACTCTTTTTGTTGCTATTACCCCATGAAGCACTTGTCAATGGCATGAAAATCTAGTGACTACATCTGCTTTCTGTTTGTTTTCCAGGCCCCAAGGGCCATATCCTAGTGGTCCAGTAGTTGCGAGGGCAGGACGACCTGCTTTGAGCTCTGTTGACCGGGTTGTGCATTTGCTGGGATCCAAATGGTTTGCGCCCTGCTTTTTAGAACCTTTCAAAAGTTTTTATATTGGGACGTTAAAGCTTTTGGGTCTATATTTCTTACTATTTTTTGCGCCCCCTTTTTGGAGTGGGGTTAATTCGGTTTTTAGTGACGGAACTCCCTGTGTCTACCCCTTCTCCATACATACTTAGGCCCGTGAGAGGGGGTTTCTGTAGTTTTTAAATGAACACAGAGTTCCACAGTCTGAGCCGTGGCTGAGTTCATGGCATGTTGTCAAGGGCTTTCAAAAAGTCTAGTAGATTAGGGTTATTCAAAAATTTTGGCAACATTGACGGGGTTTTTGGGGCCGGGTTTTCGTTCCCCGGGGGGGGAAACACTCACGCTTTTCCTTACATCTGTTTCCGCTCACATAGTAAACAAGAGGTACCTGGTTTAGTCACTGGGGTGAGCGCTCCTGGGTAAAAATTTGAGGACCCAATGGAAAAAAGACAGACAGTCCTCGATGACGTTGGGGGGGACTTTTTTGGGTTACCGGGGCAGCTAACCCCCCGGGGGTTAAAAATTAGAAAAAAATCTTATTTTTATCTTACTTATCGACCAGGGGCAATTTAAAGTTGGTAATGATAATCTAAATGACAAAACACGAGAGACTACACATGAGGATGTTGTCTCAGTGAAAAAACCTCAACCTAGAGATTACTGTAATCCATACTTTAGGGATTAAAAATATTTTTGACTGATATAAGGGACTCCCAGCCTTTATCTCTCGTGTAGTCGATGGGCCCTTTTAAACCCAAGCAATCGAAAAGAACCTATTGTCGATATAACAAAGGGATGTTTGGGTGACTTTGATCCCGTGAAAGACGCCCAAAGGACCACAGTGAAAAACCACACAAATTACCTACTGATTACCGGGTTTTTCCTAATTTCCGGGTTAATTGGTCTTTTAGTTGTTTTCAAAGGGGTTTTTCAAGGGCTAGCCCCCCACGAGCACGATTCTTATCTGTCGACGACGGGGTTTTTCAATTTTCCCAACCCCCAACACAGTGGAATGCGGGGCGGGGGTTTTGTTCCCTTTGCTGCCCTTTTTTGCCTAGCATAAGTGGGTACCGGGTGCTATCGACTGGTGGGTCGCATCCTGAGTACAAGTTTAAAGGGACACCAAAATGGAAATGAACAGACACCCCCCAAATGCACTGACTTTTTTGGGGTTATCCTTATGGCTAACCCCCGGGTTTAAAAATCCAAAAAAAACTTATTTTTATTACCCACTTTTTTTTTACCTATTTACACACTTTCTTTTTTACCCTTTTACTATTTACTTTACTTCTTCTATTTAACTTTATCACCCCTAACGCATTCTAAATTACTGCATTTACTTTACTTTTTTTACTTTTAACTTTTTATATCCTGTTTCAATTCTATATTGTTGCAAAAACACATTTTTTTGAAGGCAACTTAAAGAAAACTCCCTCAATCTGGCACATTTTTAATGACTAACATAAAAAACTGCTTTATTAAATCCATGCTATGGGGGTCATTACATGACTTGATTTCATAATTTATCATGAGACTTAGAAAGAGCTTTTAAAACGAATAAAAAGGAAAGTAAGGGAAAAAAATTTTAAGACAATAATAAAAATAATAAAATAAAATAAAATAAAATAATAATAATAAAAAAATAATAATAATTATAATAATACATATAACATTTCACCTAATTGTTGTTTAGGGGTCAAGACTCCTCCTGGCCCCGCCCTCCACTGTAAACACACTTGAACATATTTTGAATCCTTACTGGGAGATAAATTATTTTGACGGTGGTGAACAAGTAACCTCAGTTTAAAGACTCCGTGTAGTCAGGGGGATTAAAACCCCCACAAAACCAGTCAATCAATTTGTTCCCACCTGCGTTTCCTACAGTGTATTGCGTTTAGAATGCCCTTTAGTCCCTACGAGGACTAAAAACCACAGGGGTTTAAACATATCTCCTGGGAAAATACTGTAATATTTTTCCGGGGAAAATACGGAATTTATGGTAAATGATCCCTATATTGTTTTTTTAAAAAAAGTATGTTATCGAAAAAAAGTGGAACTCCCATTTTGGGTTTTTGAATTTTGTCCAACTTGGTGAATGGGAAAATTTTTCGTGCTCTAGGGGTTTAAAAAATTGGGGGAAAAACCCTCTCAAATAGAGCAAATTGTATGTGCATTCTGCAAACTTAGATATCGACGACTGGACAAGACAGCTCCGGGAAACCTCAGATAACTCTCAGATTTGTGAAATTCCTGGCCAGCATTTTTTTTCATAGTTTTATTAGATGGGGTTTTCTGAGTATGATACACATTAATCTCCATCAAATTGGTGAGTGATTTTAAGATAATTTTTCCTTCTGTTTTTAATTGTGTTATATATAACCATTTATTTTTTTTTAATATACTGTCCACAATTTATATTTTTACCATATTCCTGGGTATTTTATTTCTTTTTAATTAATAGGTCCAAAAAACTTGTGGTTATGACAGTGGAGGTATCAAAGGGGGGGACTTTTTTTTGCGACCTAGGGCCCCAAATTCTTACTTGTCTATGTAACTTTGATAAATAAAAAATTATTTTTGTTATCATTTACTTTTATGACATAATTATTTTTACATTCAGATAAATGCATTTTCCACTTTTTAATTTTGCCCGTTGGTCCTTTTCTTGAACCGGGGGTAAAAATGAAGTCAAATTAGTTAATTACTTAAAAATTATATGTAAAATGACAGAAGGAGGGGGATGTTAATTCACAAATTTATTTAATGTGTATGGATTAATAATTACAATTTATTTTTTGATAAAAAGTCAAGTGGGGCTAAAGTTTAATTAATGGTAAAAGGATTGTAATTATAAGTAAAGTTAGCAAATTTAATTTTAATTGAAATTTTAAATTTTGCAAAGCCAAAGTGGCAGGATTTATTTTAAAATGTATTTGTATAATTTAATCTTGATAAGCCAGTTCGGCCAAGATTTATATCTGTATTGTAATTTATAACCAGTGTAACTAATTATATTAATGTGTATTTAATTTTTCTATGCCCAAAATTTTGGGAAGGGTTTTTTTAATTTGTATAATTTAATTTTTGATGAGCCAAGTTTGTATTAATGTACATTTAAAATTTATATAATTTTCTTGCACATTTAAATTTCTGAGCTCAAGACTGATTTATTCAAAGGAATTGTACTATTTACCTTTTTAAAGTCTAATTTAAATACAAATCAGTGTTAAATTTAAATTTTAATTTAATACTTGCATCATGGCTAAAATAGGAAATTAATATAGAAACAAACATATGGGAAAAAGAGCAAAAAAGCATCACTACAGGCTAAAAAGTTCATGTCCCCAAGGGATTAATAAGTGCTTTGGGAATTTTAAAGAATCAAGAAACTGTGAAAACTGAGATTTAAAAAAGTAAATTTAGATGCTTTAGGGAAAAGATATGATTCATACAAATTAATTTCACAAAATAAAAGGGGATTTATTAGAAACGTGGTGAGACTGAAATAGATCTCATATTAACAGTATTATGAATTAGAGGAAAAAATTCTTTCTTGAAAAATCAGGCCCTTTAATAAAATTAAAAAAGTGTAAACCAGGGAGTTGGGGCAGCTGCTCCAAAAAATAATATTTTTTGCCAAAAATCCCAAATTGTGTTTTCCTGTGTTTAATCCTGGAGAAAATTGGGGGGAATTTTGGCAATTTTTAAAGCAGCTTGCAGACAGGAGTGACCTAGCCTGTGTAACTAAATTTTTTTACCTCAAAGGACAGGAAGGGAAATGCTCACAACTCTACGCCTTTTCCCAAGTAGATGCTTTACAAGGAAGCATTGATTGTTAAAGTCACTTTTGTAAAAGAACAAAGTAGGGTTTGGGTCTAGTGAATATTTTTGTTAAAAAACTCCATCCCCAAATTACAAAGGTTTACACAGTTTTAAATTAAACTGGGGAGCACTCTCAAAAATTTAAGTAAAAAATATAATCTGAAAATCAACTGGTTATTGATGCCATTGTACAGAATAAATTAAGCTTAAAACACTTTTTTGACTCTCGAAAAAAATCACAAGGGGTTTTTTTGGTCTGGAGGAAAAAAGACAGGTCTACAAGAATTAAAATTTTTCATTGCAGACCAGCCAACAACTCATTTTTTAAAAATGCAACACAGATACTGAGGATCTGCCCCAATTTTTTACAAAGGGAAAAAATTTTCCCCAAAGTTAAAAATCAAAATTTATTTCCTAAAAGGGGTTACAAGGGGGATATCAAAGGGGCAGGAATCGAAATAATGATTCTCCACAAGGAAGAAGAATAAGTACCCTCCCAAGAGTACCCAGTTAATAAAAACCAGTCAAAAAAAGGAGTGATTTCCTTTTGTAAGGGGATCATTTTTTTTAAGAATTGCGTGCATACAAAACATGGGAAAGATAAAGTTAAAAAATTGGAGGAACTTGACAGATGTATCAGAGTTTTTGTAACACACTGTAAAGGGTTTTTTTATCCAAATTAAAAAATTCTGTTACAATGTCACAAAGGAAGACACCTAATTCATGTGTAAGGTCTAAAATGATAAGTTGATAAAATGATAATTTTGACAATCCCCAAACAGTACTAATTAAAAATTGCTGCAATGTTAAAAAATGATGGTTTTCTGATAGCCTTACTTTGTTACACGTAAAAATTGATGATAAAAGGCATAAAACAAAAATGTAACTGCATTATTGGGCCAGGATCCCAACGTACTTTCATAAAACGAAATTTCTTGAGGTATGAAAATACAGCGGGAGACCCACAACTTTTTAAAATTAAACTGGTTTTCCCTCGGGTAAAAGGGCTCAATGTAGACCTGTTTTTTTAACTTCAGGGTTGGGCAATGAAAAAAACGTGTTAATCATTAATTTAGAAAACTTTTTCCAAAAAAATTCTACAGGGGGCTTAGAAGCTACAGAAAACTTTTACATAATGTAAATTTAGCACCTTTTGGGGTAAGTGTGATTCTTAGGGCCCAAAAAATATTTTAATAGGGGGGCTATTATGCCCCTTTGTAAAGGTATGGAAAGAAATGTGGGGTTTACCCTTTTTAAAACTGCAGGGGCCATGTAATGTAGGTAGGGATTCCTCGTAATAAAAATTCATGCCCAAGGGAAACTACAAATACCAAACTGTGTTCTTACCCGAAGTTGTACCCCAGTATAATTCTTCCAAGAGGAGGTGTTGAGCCAGTGCATAAATTGTGGGGAAATTAGACAGCATTGGAATAAAGTAAATGAAAAAGTCCCGACGATTCTTTTACTCAGGGGCATTTCCTGAAAGATGTAAAATTTGAATCGAACAATGCGGGGCGACTTCCGTGGAGATGAACCATCCAGAATTGCCCACCCAATTTTCAGAATGGCACTGGGATTAAGGCTCAGCCCGCAACGAGTAAAAACACCAGAAATTTTTAACTGCCTGTAAATGGGTAATTCGACTTTTAATTTAAAAATTTTTGAAGAGGTACCTCCTGAGAAAGCCAAAATTTTTTGGTCATTTTTTTCCAATCAGGGGTGAAGAAGGGTTCTAAGAAACCCCCCCTGAGAATTGTGTTTTTAATTTTATGCCGGAGTAACAAAAAGTACCATTTAAATGACTGTTTGATGACAGGGGCCATCGTTGACGGAAAAAAAGGAGATATTATTAAATTTCAGGGTGAAAAATTATGCCCCCTTTACGGCGACATAATAAAGCTTTTCCCAAGAGTGGGGTTTACAAGAGGCTGACCGGATGTACCCCTTCTTGGGCCCGAGAATCCATTTACCCACTTAGCCCTCGAAAACCCTTTTGCTTTGGAAACGGATTATTTGGTGCTACATCCCTCCGTTCCTACTTCAAACGACGATAAATGCACACCTTAAAAGTATGGGGGTCCTTGAGTAAATATTTACAAACAATTTTTTATGTGGGCAATTTCCTGGGGTGACGTCAACTCATAGAAAATGTTAAGCAAAAGGAAGGCTATTAAAAAAATGCAAAGTGCAAATAGCCCCCTGAGGGAATGGAATAGAATTTTTCCAAAATTTTAGGACAAAATAAGTAAAGATTACCCTGAGATGAAGTGCCAAATGTAAAAGTATTGGTTTTAAATTTGGGGTACGAAGAGATTTTTTTAAGTAAAAAACCAATAATTACAGTTGCCCAAAAATTAACTAAGAGAGTTTTGCTTGCAGGATTTTTCCCAAAAGTTTTTGATCCACTAGGTTTAGTGTCACCCCCCCCATTTTAAAAAGGGAAAAATTAATTCAGGGAAGCATGGAAACTTAAATGTGCTTTTTGGGGTGAAATTCTACCGAGAAATTTATTAACAGGTGGGATGAATAATTGGTGATTTTGAAAAAATTTTCCCAATTTTTGGATTCCCACCCAGGTGGCCAATCCAAATAGGAAAAAAAACCCCCATTTTTTTTTGTTTCTTCAAAATTGGGATATGGAGCAGTTTCTTATCTTCAAAAAAGGTTACTCTCTTAGTCTAAGGCTAAAGTGCCCAATTAAAAACACGTACCTACCTCAGTTGGGAAAAACAGCCATTAGTAGGTGTCAAATTTGCTAATTATATAAAAAAAAAGTTGCAGGAGATAAATATTAGCGACAAATGTAAAATTTTTTCTGATATGAGGGATCCTTCATGGATTCGATTTGGAAACAGTAAAATTTTTGGGTTTTCAAAACAATCGCTAAAATTAATCAATCAAAAGAAGAAAGTTTTTGGGGCAGCCTATGTTAAAAATTTTAAACATATACCTGGAGGGAAACCCCTGATTTTTTTGTCTCGAGGTTTACCTTATCTAAATTTTAAAAACGTAATGGGTTTTAAAGGGCCAGCTGGTTGGTAAAAAGCAATTGGCCGTACAAAAGGGGGATATTGCTCCGTTTAAATTTCTGTGCCACCACTCCAATATTTGTCCCCTTCCTTACCCTTGAAAAATAGGTATTCTTCTTTCCCAAAATAATCAATTAACAAGTTGGTGGTTTTAAAATTTTTAACAAATGAATATATCTATAAATTTTTTCACATCCTCTTTAATATTGGGGTAAAGAGGGTACAGGGGGGAAAACATGGAAATGAGATTAAATTGATATGGAAAAAAAAATTGTAAAGTTCCATAAAAGAGAATTGGGGCTGTATTTAAAAAACATGAATTAGGGCAGAGGTGGTTACAAAATGCAAATTGGGGGATTATCTAAAAACCCTTCTTTTGCCCAAAACTCATCATCTAAAAAATTTAATTGTGCTAATCCTATAAAAATGTAATGCATGATGGGGGGCAAAATAAACCTTTAAAAGTATTAGGGGAAAATTTCTGGATTTCCCCAAGGGCGGGAAATGTAAAAAGGGGATTAAATCTTTTTAATAGTCCCGTGTGGATGCAATCCATATGTCCCCAGGGCCTCCACCATTGCAAATGAGCAATTTTAGTCGTTTACAACGAACTCCGGCCGGGCCCCATGTGGAAAATACTTAATATTTTTCTGGAAATACGGTAATTTTATAGGTAAATAGATGCCTTATATTGTATTTTTTAAAAAAATTGTTTTCGAAAAAAAGGAAAAACTCGCCACTTGGTTTTGAATTTTGTACAAACTTGGTGTTGGGAAGAATTTTTCGTGCCTTTAAGGGTTAAAAATTTGTTGACCCCTCTCAAATAGGAGGCGAAATTGGGGGATTCATTCCTGCATAACTTTAGATACAGACGACTGACAAGACCTCCAGGGAACCTCAAAAAACTCTCTAGATTTTGTGTAATTCTGGCCACATTTTTTCATAGATTTAGTTTTGTGAGGTTTTCTGAGTATGATACACTTAATCTCCATCCAATTGCTAGTGAATTAAATATATTTTTCCTTTTGTTATTAATTGTGTATAAAAAACCTTTATTATTTTTAAAACTGCCCAAATTTTATATTTTTACCAGTAACCTGGTGTATGTATATTTCATTTAATTAAAAGTTTCCCGAACAATTTTTGGTTAGCAGTGGGAGGGATCGAAGGGGGGGGCTTTTTTGCGTAGGGGTCCCAAATTTCTCTTGTCTATGTAACATTTATAAAATAAATTTTTTTGTTTCATTTTCGTTATGTACAAATTAGTTACATTCAAAAATGCAATTTTCCACACTCTTTTTTAGACAAAGTGTACATTAGTCCCAGTTTTAGGGATTGTCTGGTAGTGATGTAATGCAGCTTTAATAAACCCTCTTCTATTCGATAGGTTTTAAACCTAATAAATCGAACATTAAATTTAAAAACGATTTGATTTAAGATTATCTTCACTCTGGGTATACATTACATCCAGCGTACGTACATACTGTGAGTATATATCCACTGATAGGTGTATATCTCCTCAATTCTTGACTGGTAATGTACAAGTGTTACACAGCCGAACTTTAAAAATAAAATAATCTTCAGGATTATTTTCTGTCATTCGTGTGATGTGACTACGAATTTATGTTTTAAAAGAATAAAGGGACATGAAGGATGGGGGTGGGGGGGAACATCGATAATTTTTGGGATAAAGTTGATATTAGATATTCCGCAAGCGATGGTAATTTCCCTGGGGCAATGAAAGGGACTTTCCCTGGGGAGTGAAATTTTGCTTCCCTGGGCAGTGATGGTGCTTCCCTGGGCAGTGATGGTACTTCACTGGGCAGTAATGGTACTTCCCTTGGGAGTTTATGGTACATCCCTGGGCAGTGATGGTACTTCACTGGGCAGTAATGGTACTTCCCTTGGCAGCTATGGTACATCCCTGGGCAGTGATGGTACTTCACTGGGCAGTAATGGTACTTTCCCTTGGCAGTTATGGTACATCCCTGGGCAGTGATGGGACTTCCCTGGGCAGTGATGGTTCTTCTCCCGGGCAGTGATGGTGCTTCCCTTGGCAGTGATGGTGCTCCCTTGGCAGTTATGGTACGTCCCTGGGCAGTGATGGCCCACTTCCCTAGGCATGATGGTACTTCCCTGGCAGTGATGGCACTGCCCTTGGCAGTGATGGCACTGCCCTGGGCAGTGATGATAATTTCCTGCGCAGTGATGGTACTTCCCTGGGCAGTGATGGCCTTCCTTGGGCAGTGAGTAATTCCCTTTGCCCGTGATGGTACTTCCCTGGGGAGTGATGGTGCTTCCCTGGCA
>NC_069402.1:3081879-3115251 GCF_026875155.1 Cherax quadricarinatus | reverse complement strand
ATACACAGTTTTAAAACAAAATTAGTGATTCTCCAAAAAACCCACGACAAACGTTCAAAAAGCAAGCAGCAGTGGTGGCGAGTGAGAAAATTAAATTAATTTTAAAGTGATGAATAGTTCACCTGCAGCGAACCTCCGCCGCCCCCCAGTGTGGAGAAATTTTCTCCAGGAGGGGGGTATCAGCCCCCTTCAGCCCTTTCAGCCCCTTTCAGCCCTGAGTGGCCAAGCCCTCAGAAGGGGCGAGCGTCTTTTTTAAATGCTAGAGTTAGTAATTGATCACAGATGCTATGCCACGTAGTCAAGTGACTCTGCTCCTTCCCAGCGGTGTTGCAAAGTGTTTTTTTATAAGAGACAGTACATCTCTTACTTAGCAGGACAATTAAGGAAAATCCTGCTCCCACTTTATTACCATAGTAAAAATATTGTTGTCTATGCTTAAGACAGCAAGAAACAAACATTCTGCTTTGCTTCATCGAGGAGGTGACAAGGATGCAAGGTACTAGGTCAGCTTTTTTTTTTTTTTTTGTGCTGGGGAAATTTGACAGCTTGGGTGGGGTGGGCGACGCCAGTTTTAACTTTGACTCTAGAGAGAGTGACACTGACGCCAGGATAACCAGCAAAGATACTGATCTGTGCGTTAGTGTGAACAAAGTGTCTCAAACACAAATACTTAAGAGAAGTGTGATCAGCTTCTCTTGTGATACATTGTGAACAATAAAGACAAATCTTGTGGAACATGTTTACCAGTGTGCTTTTTCCTAGACAAGGGAAGACGTGGACATCCAAGGACACTTCAGCTTCTATCAGTCACCGATACCTGTCGAAGGTGTTGAAAACCCCTTAGCTCACGTTACAAAGAGCAGGTATGTTACGAATTTCTTTTTAGATTGGGGGATTGCGCAATTCTGAATCACAAGGAGTTTGTAATCAACCTATAACGGCGTAAGGTGGGGGACTTTTTGAGTCCAAACAAGTAGGTTTTTTCGTCAGCCATCATCAAATTGAAAAATGCTGACATAACACCCCCTAGGGGGAATTTATACTTACAAATTGTATCTCTTGACAGCCCAATGTTGGGATGGTTTCGACAGCTTTTTAGACTCGTCTGCAGGGGCGGTGTGGGAGACGATTTGCTGTCATTTATCAGCTAAGTGTTTCCTATATTTATATATATACACATAGCTGTAAGGCCCAAAATTCTCAACAGATAGCCTGGAGTTGAAGTGCCTATATGCAATAATGTGCTGGGCTGACTAGGGACACTGAGAGAGACTTGTTAAATTTTTAACGCTCATAATGCCAATATGCCCAATAGATTAACCCAGGGAGCATAGGCTTTGCCCAGAGGGAATAGAACAGTAATTAGTCCATTTTGAGGGATCAATAAATATGGATGGCCATGGAGTTGAAGTGCCTATAATGCAATAATGTGCTGGGGGTGACTTGGGATACTGAGAGAGACTTTTTATTGTTAAGTCTCATAATTCCAGTATGCCCAATAAATTAAAACCCAGAGAGCATAGGCTTAGTGTCACATCTTACAATAAGAGGAAAATTGTTAATACCAGAAGCATGGAAGCTTGAGTGTGCTTTGGATAGAGCCCTACCTTAGGAGTTAACAGGTGGAAAGAATTAATGGGTTTAAATGTAAAAACGAAGTTGGATTTTCCCAAAAACCAGGGGGGCCAGTAAAAGATGGGAAAAATTGCCCTTCCACGTTTTTAAAGGGTCGTTTTAACAACAAACCCCGCCCGGCCGCGGTGGGGAAAAAAAATTTCCCCAAAAATTATACTGTATATTTTTTTAAAAATTTTAAATTTAAATAATATTAATGAAATTACTTTTTAATTCTAAATTGAAATTTTGAAATAAAACCCAAACCCGGGGTTTCGCCCGGGGCCTTTGGGCGGATGTCGGGGGGGCATCAGGCAGGGCAGGGAAAAGGGGGCAGGAGTGTTTTGAAGGGAGTGGGGAGGCTGTAAAACATGGGACCGGGAAATTTGGGGCGTTAAACCGGGGGCCTAAGGATTAATATAGGCCTCATTTTCATAACAGAAGTGTCGTAACTGTCCGGGTAAAGGGAGGAGGAACGGGGTTTTTTAAGGGGCCCAAACCAAAAATAAGGGTAAAATGATGAATAAGGGGAAGGGACCGGTGGTGACGGGCGTTTTCGCCTTGGTTTTTTCCCCGGGGGAAAATTACCCATGGTTTTAATCACCCACCACGGTCTCAGATCTTAAGGGGAGGGGCCCTTTCCATTGTGTAAAATTTTTTTATGAGACATTAAAATCGTCTTGTGAAATGGAAATTTAAAATAAATGAAAATTTAACTTTTAATTAAAGAATGGGGGGAAAAGTGAAATAACCCGCCCGTTTCCGGGGTTAAAAAAACACTTTGTTTTCCCATTTTTCCCGTCCCTGGGTTTATAAAATTTTTTTTTGGAGTCACGACTTTTTAAACCGGGAACCAACCAACGGAAAACCCGCCCCTCCCGGGGAAAAAAATTTGTTTTGGGGGTAGCGGGACTTTCGAAATGAGGGGGGGAATGGAGGAAATAAGGAAAAACAATACCCAAAAATTAACCCCCTAACCCCTTCTAGTTATAGCAGACGATACGGGCCATTTAAGGTTATTTTTGTGTTTGGGAATAGGTTTTTGGGTGAGGTAAAATTATTTAATTTCCGAACAAAAATTTCCTAAATTGTTTAAGGTTACTTGGGTCAAAATGAAATTTGTATTTTGAAGGGAAATTTCAACTTTTTTCCCCGCTCCCGCGCAGATGTGGGGGGGAATGGGTCAAAACGGGGCACGGGGGGCGGCATTGTTCGGGGAATTTTAGGGGGGCTGTAAAAACCTGGGATCGGGAAAATTTGGGCTTTCCCAACGGGCCGGCCAAAAGGTTTAATAGGGCCCCCATTTAAAAAAAGGAAGTGTCGAAACCCTTTTTCCTTTGAAGAGTGGGGAAACGTTTTTTCCCGGGGACCCCCACCGTAAAAAGGTGGTAAAAATTAGTGAAAAAATTGGTTTCGCCGGGTGTGACGGGGGCGCGGCCAGGTGGGTTGTCCAGGGGAAATCCCCCGTGTTTTAAATCCTCCTCAGGGGCCTCAGATCAAATTTGGAGTGACCTCTAAGGGTATAATAATTATGGGACTTAAAACCCCGTCCTTGGGAAGGGTTTAATTTGTAATCATTGTTAATAACATTATTTAAAGAAAATGCGGGAGGGGTAAAAAAAATTTTGCCCGCCCCAGTGAACGGGGGGAACCGAACCGAGGATAGTAAGCTTTATGGAATCACCCCTTTTTTTCTAAACCGGGACAAACCAAAGGGATACCTCGTCCTGCGGGAAATAAGAACCTGTGGGTTTTAAGGCGGGACATCGAAATGAATGGTGAATGGGGGAAAAAAAGGAGTATCAACCCCCCCAAATTTTTAAAGTAACCCTTCAGTTTTTTAAAAAAATTGATACTGGCCATTGGGGAAATTTTGAAATTGGATATTTAGGGTGACCACTACATCAATTTACCACCAAAAATTTCTGGTAAGGGGGAGTTTTGGTTAACAATGGTTTCCTTGAGGGAAAATACCCATGTGTAACCTCCCCCACCCCCCCCCTTCATTTTTAAACAAAATTTTAATCTATACAGTCCCCCTTTTAATTAGTAGCCCCTTGTACGGGGGTGCTATCCAACCCCCATACTGGTCTGGGATAAAATATGGATAAATTGGAGGTCGGGGAAAACCATTTGGGCCATGCCCGGGGTTGGTTTAAGTTTTCTCACAGTCTACACGGGTGACTACGGTAAACAATAGGGGGTTGCCCCCCAATGACTTTATTTTAACCCTTAATTTTTGAGGTACATAAAGGTAATAAACCCTATAAAATTTTCCATATCTCCCACGGGCCTTTTTCCTAACCCGGGAGCCCTCAAAAAAAATTTAAAATTTGGGAAATTAAAATTACTTAATTTTTTAAATGACTGTTGGAAGGAAGGGGGTAAGGGTACACAAATTTAACCCGGTCGTGTGGTGGAGGAAAATTTAAAACCCAAATTTTAATTACTAGCAAAATTGGTGGCTGGGTTTTTTAATCAAGAAAAAGTGCAAAATTACTCCCCCGGGTTGTCTACTTAAGTTGTATAATTGGTGTTTTTTAAATTTTCCCCAAACCCCATGGCTGGGTCTGAGGA
This sequence comes from Cherax quadricarinatus, assembly GCF_026875155.1. NCBI lineage: Eukaryota > Metazoa > Arthropoda > Malacostraca > Decapoda > Parastacidae > Cherax > Cherax quadricarinatus. Next base: position 3,111,060 of record NC_069402.1, on the reverse strand, counting down.
AGTTAGTGCACCGGGAAAAGCCCCAGGGATGCCAAAGCAAAGAAAGCGACACTCCCAAGTTCGGAAGGGTCATGTTTTACAAAAATCATCCCAACAAGTGTATGGGGTTTAAAATGAAAAAAGAAAGGGTAAACCCCATGAATTAAAGCTACACCTAATCCCTTTAGAAAATAGATATAGTCAATTTTTTGGGGTATAAGGACTGGGGAGAGCGTTCTTCGGGTGAATTGTGCAATAAATCTGAAAGGGGGTTTGCTGGATAAATTTTATAAAGTGGAGGACAACATTGGCCCTTTCAAAACAAGGGCTTTGGAGAAGGTAAAGGAGTAAACAATGTTTTTGGTAAACCCCAAAAAGAAAAAGAGGGGGCCCTACCAAAATTTTCCCCAAATTTAAAGGCATGCCTGTTTTTAACCCGGGGAAAAAAAACTGGGAGGGGTTTTGGTCATTTTTAAAGCAGCCCCGTACATGATGGAGTGATCTTGCAAGTGAAAAACCAAAATTGTGCTTTTTTAAAGGGGACAAGAAAAGGGGAGATGCCATGTTCTCATACAACTTCCCAAATGTAAAGACTCCTATAGTGGGGCAGTTCCTTTTTTGGAGGTCATTTAAAAGGGTAATTTGGGACAAAGAAAGGTTGGTCAGTAGTAATTTGGTTTTTTTTGAAGATTTCCCAATCACAACCAAAAAACAGCAACAGCAATTTAGGATCAAACTGGAAAGCACTTTTTTAAAACCTTGATAAAAAAAATTTTGATCTGGAGGGGCGAGGGGTTTTTGGGTGGGGTGCCTTGATTCAGAAAAAATTTGAACCACAAACAGAGATGGCTATCAAACGAAAACAGGGGGGTTTACTTGGGGTTGGGAAGAAAAAAGGGGGGGCCCGCAGGAGCTAATTGTCCAACTGCAACCACCCCAACCCATTACCTCTGGGAATACCCTCTCCCAAAACCCTTTGGCCCCTTCCCAATTTCCACAAAAGGAAAGTTTATCCTAATACAATAATCATAACCCACCTACAAAACGGGTTACTTGGGGCCAAAAATTCAAGGGGAACACCAGTAATTTTGGCTCCCCCACATCAAAGCAAGGAGGAAAAACCACAAAAAGGGTTTACCCAGTTGATAAAGTCAGGCAAAAAAAGGGGAATATTGTATCTTCTCAAGGGTCCCTTTCTTTCTCTAAGAACTGTAATGCCTATAATTCAAATTTAAAGTGGGAAAAATTGGAAGAGCTTGCTAAAAAGTAATTTGGGGTCTAGGAATCAAATTTAAAGGGGGTTGGCCCCTGCTAACTTGCACTATTGTTAAACAAGGAACAAAGGGAAAAACACCACATAGCTATGTGTAAAAAGGGGAGATCCAATCGTAAAAGATGGAAAAAATAGAACTGATAGTAAAATAAACCCGGACACAACATTTAAACCCAAAGTAAAATTGCAGCTAATGTCCCGGGAAAAGATGGCCCAGCTGGGGGGTAGGGTTTAAAATGTGGGTTTGGGTGTGGTGATTAATGATAAAAAGGGGGTAAATTCCCAAAAAAGTAACAGCATTTACTGGATCCCGGGATCAACAACGTAACCCTTTAAAAAACGTAATTGCCTTAATGGGATGGGAAGGGGACAAAAAGGAGATCCTGCTATACTCAAACTATCCGGGGTTTCCCTCGAATAAAAGGCCAGTCATAAAAGGGGGCACTGTTTTTTGTAAAATGTCCCGGCTGGGGAATGAAAAAAGTATTAATGGGCCCTAAATTGGGGATAGGGTCCCGAGAAAATTTTCTACAATAGGGCTTTGGGAGCGCGGGTTTAAAGGCTTTCAAGTAAGGTAAATTTGGACCTTCTGGTATAAAAAAATTTATTTTTGTGGGGCCAAAAAATAAATTTTTATAGGTATTTACCATTTTAAACCACCTTTGTAAAGGGTATTTACAAAGAAAAGCGGGGTCACCCTTCAAAGCCCCCAGGAGGTCACTGGGGGGTTAATGGCAGGGTTTTCCCCTACTGATAAAAGAATGACGGAGGGGGAAACCTTTAAAAAAAAGTTTTCGGTTTTGGGGGGTTTTTTACTTAAGTATCCCCCAGTTAAATAACTTCAATAAAGGAAAAGTTGAACCTTTATAAAATTATGGGGTTTGGCCGCATAACCGTTTAAAAAAAAAAAAAAATCCAAAATTTTTCCTTTACCCCAAGAAAAATTTCCAAAAATGTTAAAATTTTTTTCTGGACAATTTTGGGGGAACTTCCGTGGAAGCTAACCTCTAGCCTACCAACTAATTACCAATGGGGAAAGGGGCAATTAAAGGGTCACTCCACGAACAAGAGCAAGACAAACCCGAATGGGTTACGCTTCGAGGAAAATAATTAATTAAGGGATTTTAAAAAATAAATTTTATAAAAGGTTCCCCTGACAAGCCCCGATTTTTTGGTCACTATTTTTCCCCATCCGATTTAAGAAGGATTTTAAGAAAACCCCTCCTCTTTAGGTTTTGTTTAAAATTTATGCCAGTAAACAAAAAATGTACCATTTTTAATGGCTGTTTGATGACATTCCTTTTTGGGCGGGAAAAAATGGGAGACATATTATTAAAAAATTTTGGTTTTAAAAAATTAAAGCCTTTTCGGCGGGCATAAGTAAAGCTTTCCCCCAAGTGGGTCCCGCAGGAGGCGACCGGGGTTGCAAAAAGTTTTTAAGGCCTGAGAATCCTAATGACCCACTTATCCCCTGAAAACTTTTCGCTTCAGGAGTGTTTTTTGGGTTTGGGGGGCACCCCTCCCTCCGTTCCCCACTTCCAGGCAACGATAAATGCACACCTTAAACTACGGGTGGCCACTGAAATTGGGGTAATGGTAAAAAACTTTTTATGGACAATTTTTCCTTGGGTGAAATCTACCCCAAAAGGAAAACAAATGAGCAAATATTAAAGGGGGTAATGGAAAAAAATTTCAAGGTGCCCCAAATTTTGGCCCCCCCCCAAGGGGAAAGGAACAGTAATTCGTCCAAAAATTTAAAGGGGTCAAATAAATAAAGACAACCCGGGGTTGAAGGGTTTTTAAAATAAATTAATTTTGGGTGGGGCTGAAATTGGGGCACCGAGAGAGACTTGTTATCGTTAAAGGCCCAATAAATACAGCATGCCCCCAAAAAATTAACCAAGAGAGTCCCACTTTTCGGAAAATTTTAAAAAGCTTTGATCCACTAAACTTTGTGTCCCCCCCCTTTTCCCTAAGAGGAAAAAAAATTTTTTTGATAAAAAGAACTTTGGAAAACTTAAATGTGCTTTGGGGTTTAAACCCCTTTCCTAAATTTGTTGAAAGGTGGGGAAAAACAATAGGTGAAAATGGGAAAATTTTCCAAGTTGGAGGTTTCCCCCCTAATGTGGCCCCGTCAAGATGGAAAAAAAGTAATCCACATTTTTGCGTGCTTCGAAAATTTCATAGGAGAATTTGCTTTCCCTTTAAAGTAATAGTGGCCATTTCTCTTTTTATTTTTTAAAGGGTAAGGTGGGTCCAATCAAATACGTACCTTACCTCAGTTTGGGAAATTTAAAGGGCCCTTTTTTAAGGGGGGCCCAAATTTCCCAAATTAAAATAAAAATAAATTTCGAAAAGAAAAAATGTCACGCACCGTAATTTTGGGCTGATAACGGGTATCCTTACAATGGGTTCGTAAAAATAACAGTAAGATTGGTATTTACAAAACCCAATCCCCGAAATCAATCAAATGCAGGGGAAAAAAAATTTAAAATTTTGGGCAGAAAATGTTTTCCTTTTAAAACACATTCCTGGTGAAAGAGAATCCGGCTGACTTCTTGCTCCCAGGCTAAATTTTTGAAAAAAATTTTTTTTTTTGCTTTTTCGTGGGTTTAAAAGGGGCCCCAAATTGGCTGGGGGAAAAAAAATTTACTGGGCCGGGGGAAAAGGCACTTTTTGCTCCTGTCGAAAAACGGTTTACAAACCCTCCAGTCAGTAGTCCCCCCCCTTAAACCATTGCATTAATAGGTTTTCTTCCTTACCCAAGCGGGTTAGCCGTGACAAGGTCCCGTGTTTTTAAATTTTATAAGGGAAGAAGAAAAACTCATATAATTTTCCCCATTTCCCCGGAAAAAACTGGCTTCAGAAGGGGAAAAGAAGAAAAAAACAGGGGTGAAATTAAATTTAAAGATAGACAAAAATTGTTTAAAAAACCCCAAAAATAGAAAAGCGGGGCTGATTTAGGGATAGTAATTAGGTGGCCAAAGGGAGGGTTAAAAAAATGCTGAATGGGGGGGGGAAGCTAACACCCTACTTGCGCCCAAAAACTCTACCTGCCCAAACCTTTATTTTTCTTTAATCCCATAAAAACCCTGATGCAAAGGGGGGGAAAAAAAGGAAAACCTTTAAACGTAAATTTGGGGAAAACCCCGGATTCCCCAAGGACGGCAAAGGGGTAAAAAGGGTTTTCAAGTTCGTGGTAAATGTTTCCCCGGTGGATGCCAGAAAACCCACAGTCCCAGGTCCTCCACCCTTTTCCCAAGGGAAAGCGTGCGTTGGTAAAAAACCCTTTGAATTTACCGGAGTGGGCTATATGGGCCAAATCCTTTTTAAAAGGGACTTCGATGGGTTCCCCTTTAAGGGGTATGTATGTCTATTTTCCTTTTGTACACTACTAGGGGGTTTTCATCTAGAAGTGGGGGTCAGGGCTTTTCTGCAGAACAGTTCAAACAGCTGTTTCCGGGAAATTTTTAGCTAGGGGAACCTGCCAAGATTGATACTCAGATTTAAAGGGCCCCCAATTTTTTAGGGTGCTTTAACACTTGATGGAATTAAAAAAGGTGGATTGGTTACAGTCTTTGTTACCCACGAGGGGTTTTTGGGCTGGAAAATTTAAATTAAATCCCAGAAACCCCCTTTTCAGGGGGGACTGTACGAAAAAATGATAGGTTTCAGTGAAAAATTTTCCCTTTGTAAGGGGCAACAGGGAAATAATTAATTTTTGGGGGAAATTTCCCTGGGAGTGTTTTGGGAGGCAGAGAATTTGGGAAACAATCGCCCTCTGTCATACATTTAGCGACACTCCTGACCGGGATCCTGACCTTCCCCCCTTTACCAAAAAACGGCGAAGGGTAAACTGCACCTATCTTTAAAAAAAGGGGTAATCCCCCAGGGGAAAGGAAAAGGGAAAACAAGAACTGACCCGTGTTTTAGGGGATAAGTTCAAATGTTAAATAAGGGAAATTTCTCAAATTTGGGCCCGATGGGTTTCGTAAAAAAAAATACTTCTTAAAAACCAAAGGGAAAACTTTTATGGTGCCCCCCAAAAGGGAGTAAAAAAAACAGAACATTCAACCAGTGACATTGTGTTAATTGATAAATGAACAACTCCCAACCATTGTGACCTCGGCAAGTATTTTCATTATACCCAGGGGGTGGGGCCTGGGGTTTCCAAAAAAGTCAAAGTTTGGTCAAAGGTCAAAAGTTTGCGAAACCCTTAATAAATTAATTCCCTTAAATTAAAAGATGTTTTAATTTCCCGTGATGGAAATCTAAAGGGCAGTGAAACGAGTGATTTTGAAGAAACGACCGAGTAAATGCAAGAAAAATTGTAAATAAGACCCACTAGGAAAAAAGCAGCGCAATCTAGAAGGGGTTGGGAAACGCCCTCCTGGAAAACGCAATTTTTAATTCCCCCTTTAAAAACGACTTCCGCCCGGGCCCCAGGTGGGAAAATTTTTTTAATTTCCCCAAGCAAAAGTGTCCCAAAAGTGTTTTTTTAAAGTGCTGATTTTTGGGGCAAAATGTATTTGGGATTTTTAAAAGGAACCAACGGGGTTTTCCCCCTTTTTCCCTGCGCAATTGGGAGGGGTAAAGGTCGAAACCCGGGGGACGGGGGGCGGCAGTGTTTTGAAAAGTATTTAGGAGGGTTTTGAAAATCCGGGATCAGAAATTTTTTGTTTAAAAGGCCCGGTCTAAGATTTATATGGGGCCCACTTCATAATAGGGAAATGTCGTAACTGTTCCTGGTGAAGATTGGGGAACGTGATTTAAAGGGGGCCAACCGTAAAAAGGGGGTAAAATTAGTAATAAAATTTTTGACCCTGGGGTGACGGTGCGAGGCCATGGTTTTGGTCCAGGGGGGAAAAACCTGTGTGTTAAAACCTCACTCACGGGCCCCAGATCTTTAAAGGATACCTCTAATTTTGTATAAAATTAGGAAAAACTTTTTTAAATCGTCTTGTGAATGGGAATGAAAACAAAAGGAAATAACATTTTAGTTAAGAGAATGCGGGATGTGAAATAATCGCCCTGCCGAGGAACCGTGATTCCGTACCGAGGATATAAGCTTTATGGACACGACTTCAAAACCCCGGACAAACCGACGATACCTCTCCGCTGAATAAAACCCTGCGGTGTAGCAGACACGAAAAGATGGGAATGGGGGGAATAAGAGTATCATCAATCAATCACCCACAGTTAAGAACCCTCTATTTAAGCAACTGATCGGGGCCATTTGGGTATTTGAAATTTGGGATAGGTTAGGGGGACCACCTTAAATGACCACCAAAATATCGGTAAGTGGGGGAATTTTTAACAAGTTTTTTTCCCTTTGATGGAAAAAACCTGTTAACCCCCCCCACCCCCTTCATTCAGTTAAACAAATTAAAACAATAAAGTCCACAATAAATTATACACTGTACTTGGGGGCTACCCAAATCCATACGGTCTGGGATAGAATGGAAAAGATTTGGGGTCAAAAGGAACCACTTCCGGGACCAGGGGTGGTTAATTTTCTCACATTCTACACGGGTACTAGGGTAAACAAATGGTTTTCTCCTTTTTAAAAAACACGGGTTTTATCCTACTTTATTAACAAGAACTTCATAGTACTTCTGCAACAACAAAAATAATGACTATACATCAATAAGGCTTCTACGGGGATGGTGTTCTTGCATATGTCAAAGAAAAGTTATAACACAGCCACATTTTTAAAACCACCTGAATCTGCATCACTATAAAGGGATATAGTGGGAGAGAACACACACCATGTTTTGGGCGCCCAGACACAACCAAACTTTTGTTTTTTGTTAAGGGCCCCAAGGGGTGGTGCATTTTACCCTGCGCTGCCCCCGGGACCAGTACACTAAAATTCCCCCCTTCAAAAATAAGAAAACCAGAATCTCCCAAACTGTTAGGGGGGGGCCGTACATTCCCCCCTCCCCTTGAGCCCTTCACCAGGTTCGATTTTTTCCAGCGGGTTTTAAACTGCGGGGGCAAATCCTCTATTTCCATAGGGTGCTAAAGGGGTTTTTTCCCGGGAAAAACGAAGCATCTTTCACATTACTGTTTTCTTGAATTCCCACAAAAAGGGATTCAACGGGGGCTAAATGTTTTGAGAAACTGAGTTTTTTCCCTTTTTGGTAAGCGAAGTGGGCTAAGTGGTTTTCCAGAGCTCTACCTCTTTCCACAAAAGGGACCCGTCTTGTTCATTAAAACGGTGACTCTTCGGAAAGGGGTCCAGGAGACATAACCTGGGCAGGGAGGCCCCGAAAGGGAAACGACGGGGAATAATAGAGTCTTCATGAGGGTTGCATTAAGCTGGCACCATGACTAATAAGTAAGAGCATCAGTAGGACAGTTTTCCCATGTTGAACAGTAAAAAGGCCCGCGACTTCAAAGTCATTAACTGCCTTCCATTAGTACCATTGAACCGCTCCACTTGACCATTCCCTGGGGGTTTACTTGTTTTTCCCCTTTGGCAGAAATACCTTTGCTCCCCAAAAAAACTCCTAATTTCGTTACTCATGAACGAGGATCCCCTGTCTGAAGGGAAATAAGCGGGCTCCCAAAAAATAGAGAAAACTGTGAAAGACACCAATAACATTAAAAGCAGAAAAATTTGCACAGGGGAATAAAAAAAAAAACCTTGAATATTCATCACTAGGTTAAAAATACCTTTCTGATTTGTGCTTGGGTGAGGTCCTTTAAAAACTATATTAAAAATTTTCAAAAGGCGGGGGGGGTTTTATGAGATGAGCTTCTCTGCGAGAAAGTTTGGTTTTGCACCGCACATACCTGCATGTTTCTAACTTGCGCACACTTCCACGATGGGGCATGTTTTCTTTGTTTTTGAAAAAAAGGTACAGCGTGTAACTCCGGGGTACACAAAGCCTTGGAGAGCTGAAGGGATTCAAATCAGCCCCATCGCTCCACATGGGACCTAGAGAATGCATCGGGTAGATTTCTCTTGACCCTCGTACAGAATATAAAATCATAACACATAGTTCCACCTCCACGTAAACTTGTCATTCTTTACCCTACTTTTGTGCTTCTGTCGAACAATAATCAAACCGGGTCAGCCCTTTATGGTGAAATGTCACCAGTTAAATAATGCCCCCCAGGGGGGCAAACTGCTTCATGATGGCCGGGCTTCCTTTTCTACAGCACATAACATTTCTCTGATCCTTGAAAATTCTCGAAAAAAAGGGCTACTGGTCCCCTGCCGAATAAACTGCAAAATGGCAATTTAAAATCACCTTTTTCCATTTCGAAGGTGGGGACTAACAAGGGCTTGAACTACTATTTTTTCAAGTCCTTTTTTTGATATGGAAAGGGGCTTGTGCTTCCTTTTCCCCCGGGAAAAATTTGTACACTCAAGGGGGACTTTATTTGAATATTTTGAGACCTTGAGTAAAACAAAGAGACCAAAGTTCTTCGAGTGCTTTTTGCTTGGGGCATTGGAATTTCCCCCGAGGGGCGATCGTTCAGGTGGGGAATTTTAAACCCCCTTTCCACTACACAACCAAGGATCTAACCTTTTGGGTTGAAAAATGCACTTTTTCCTCATTGAGCTGATATTTTTCTTCTTGGCGGGTTCCCAAAAAATTACAATTTGCATCATGTTCCCCCTGGGGCTTCCAGAAAGGGAACATTATCTAAAAACGCGTAAGTTCCCATGATTGCTCTTCCCGAAATGAAACCATAATTCTTGGAACAGGCTACCCCTTGGGGACTCCAAAAGGGAACCCGGTAAACGATACACCTCACTAGCCGAAAAGCTGTGTATGGTTTATCTTCATTTCCCTTTTAGGCTTTATGATAGGCACTCTGTAGCAATTGTGCTAAACACATAGTACTGAGCAATTTTTTTTCACTGTAGCAAATTTGAGGTAGAGGGACCCCTCAAAAAGTGTAAATTTTTTGATGTCTCAGAGTAAACGAAGCCCCGTCCCGTTTCCTATAACCATCTTAACAACAAAAACCTGTCACGCCAAGGGGAAAACCTCGGTTCTTAAAAAACCCCCCTTCCAGCCTCTGAGTTTTTTTTCTCAATGAAAAATCCGATCCTCATAAGAATAGGGCTGACTTTGCTATATAGGATGGCAATCCGCGTAAGTTTCAAACCTTTTGTGGCTACCCTTAAAAAAGCTAATCCAAGACAACAAGAGGAGCAGTTACCTCCATAGTTAAAGGGACACACCATCACTTTTGAAATCCTACCAGGATAAATCAGAGCACAGTTTGGCAGAATAGCTAAATGTACATCTTTTAATCCTTTCCCTTTAATCTGAGATTTAAACCTTTCAAAACCCTAAGGTCTGAATAGGAAGATTTTTGATGCCATGAAACGGTACCTGTTAGTGATGTAGAGTCAAGGAGAGCCGTTTAACTAATCAAGGTTTAGAAACTCTCGATGCCACTATCAATAAACCCTCTCTGTTTGATGAATACTTCACAACTGCCTTTGACAGTGAATTTGGGGGTAGCCGCAAGTCACTGTTCTAGATGCATATCACGGAAGGGGAGCACTTCCCTTTTTAGCATTACACGACAAATTTAGCAAAATGACCTTTTTTGTGGCATTATGGCACATTGCTTCACGACAGGACACTTTGGACGTGGAGGGCTTAAAAACCACAAAAAACACCCCGTACCTGCTTGCTGTCACTAGGCAGGTTCCACAAACCATTGCAAAGCTTGGTCAAATTTCAAAACACTTTACCACCGAAAGGCGAGTGGTAACTGTTTTAAATTCGAATTCTTTTGTGAATCTAGAGCTCTTGCCGGTCAAAGGCAGGGCTAATCAGAGTTTTTTTTCCCCAATAAACGCTGCCTTTTTTTTGGGGCAGGCCACTGAAAAAGCACCCCGAGACCCCTTCACAAACGACACTGTCACTGCTTTGGGAAGGGCAGTCCTTACCTAAAATTTTTTAGTGCTTGAAATATTCCTCAAAGGGTTTATCAAACGCTGGGGGCGAGTTCAAGGCGAAAAGCGGCAAAGATTTCATTTGTAGGGTTTAATAACTGAACTGAGGTTTTTGATAGCATCTTCGTAGGGATTTCACTCAAAATACCCCATATATCTTTGGTGACACAAAATTGATGAGCAGACTTAGTTTACAGATCTTCTTTAGGAAGGCTCCCAAGAATTTTTGAAAAACTTAAACCAGGCTTCCATTCCTGACAGCCGGATAACTGGGGCACATCACCTCTCAGGTTTTAGTAAACGCTCCATTTGTGAAAAGTCTAGGGGCAGGTCACCACCAGGTGCCCAGGATTTTTATTTTAATAAATTGTTGTGATAGAAACACAGGCCTTATCCAACTTTATTAACATGAATCTTTATAGTACTTTTGCAACAAAAAAATATAATGACTAGTACACTAATAATGGCTTCACAGGATGGTGTGTCTTGCATATTCAAGGAAAATTATAACTACAGCCACATATTTTAAAATCACCATGTAATCTGCACACTGATAAATGGTATATAGGAAGAACACACACCAAGTTGGGGGGCCCATGACCACAAAAAACTGTTGTTTTTGTTTTAAGGGGCCCCAAAAGGGGGTGCAGTATTATCCTGCTGGGGGCCCCCCCACAGGACCGTATACTACATCCCCAATATTTCTTGTAAGCATGTAATGTTTTAGTACAAAAGAATCACCCTAAAAATTTTCCATGGTGATCCCTACATCAAGTGACCCCCAGAGAATACTGGTAATGGTGGATTATGTCAAATGTTTTCTTTTATGGATATATCCATTGTAACCTACCCCCCCTTCATTCAATTACAAATATAACATACAGTCCCAATTAAATTTTTGCGCCGTCTTGTGGGGCTGCCAATCTATACGGTCTCAGTGATAGGATAAGATTGTAGGTCGAAGGCCCCCCTGCATGCCAGGTGTCGAATTTTTTTACATGTCACACGGGGTGACTACATAAAAAATATGTGTTTGTCCCCAAGAGATTACTTGTTGTATTTAATGTTGGGGTCATACAGTAATCACCCCTATAAAATTTTCCCAAACTCCCGCTGCTTCACCGGAAAATTCACCTTCCATTTTTGAAGTGAGGCCCATTTAATCCTTTGGCCGCCCTGAAGGCCCAAATTTCCTGGTTCCATTTTTTCACAGCCCCTCACTCCATTCAAAACACTCCCCCCCATGCCCCCTCGACCCGCCCCCCCCCCCTCCGCGCAGGGGCAGGCGAACCCGTTGGCTCTATTCAAAAAACAATAAAAAAAACATAATGCATTAATCATTAAAATTTACTTATAAAAATGTATACAGATAATTATGGAAATTATTTTCCACATTATTTTATTATTATAACAAAAGACTCACTGAGCAAGATACACCACAGCTGACAAGGGACACGTCACAGCTGAGCAAGGGACAAAGTCACAGCTGAGCAAGGTCACGTCACAGCTGAGCAAGTAACTCACACTGACAAGGGACACGTCCCAGCTGAGCAAGGGACACGTCACAGCTGAGCAAGGTACACGTCACAGCTGAGCAAGGTACACGTCACAGCTGAGCAAGGTACACGTCACAGCTGAGCAAGGTACACGTCACAGCTGAGCAAGGTACACGTCACAGCTGAGCAAGGTACACGTCACAGCTGAGCAAGGTACACGTCACAGCTGAGCAAGGTACACGTCACAGCTGAGCAAGGTACACGTCACAGCTGAGCAAGGTACACGTCACAGCTGAGCAAGGTACACGTCACAGCTGAGCAAGGTACACGTCACAGCTGAGCAAGGTACACGTAACAGCTGAGCAAGGTACACGTCACAGCTGAGCAAGGTACATGTGTTGATGTTACAGATGTGTAATATGAATTAAAGCAAGTATATATCTCAGTTTAAATACACTGAAAAGTGTACATCTCAGTGTAAATACACTGGGAAGAGCACGTCTCTGTATATTCACTGTAAAGTAAACATGTCAGAGTAGGTACACTGGGAAGTACTCTCAGTGTACTTACACTGGCAAGTAAACATCTCAGTGTACATACACTAGAAAATGTATATAAATCAGTCAAAAACAATCATATAATATAAGACAGTTAGCCATTTATAACATAAAAGAAAGCGATAAAACTTCACTATGAAAGAAAACGTAAAATGTAAAACTAAAAATGGTAAACCCAAGAATTATAATTAATAATATTCTATTTCACCCACCTACGTTTGTCTTGGTTTAAATTATCATTATATAATAAGAACATAAGGGACGAACACTGCAGAAAGCCTACTGGCTCATAGAAGGCAGGTCCTTATCAAAACCTCCGCTACCCAAGAAATTACTGTTGTACCCAAGACACCAATCATACCCAGCCCTTCTCACTCATATATTTGTTCAGTCTCTTTTTAATGCTACCCAGGGTTCTAGCCTCGATTACCCTACTCGGAAGACTGTTCCACGCATCATCAACTCCGTTTGAAAACCAGTACTTACCTATATCCTTTCTAAATCTAAATTGATCTAACTTAAATTGGCTGTTTATCGTTCTTACCTGATTCAATATCCTCAGTATTTTATTAATTATGGGGAATTTAGAGGGTTACCTGTATGAACTTCGTCATTGCATTCATACAAATAACCCATCGGGAGATGACAGCCATATATTATTTACAGTAGTTGCCCCGTGTAGACGTGTGAGAAAACTTAAGCCACTCTGGTCGCCCCAAGCGGCTCCTTCGACCTCACACACCTTAAGCACATCTATCCTAGATCAGTATTATAGATTAAAGTTGGATGACACAATAACCATGGCATTAGCATTAGTTGTGGACTGTATGGATAAATTGGACCGATTAGAAAAGGTGGGAAGGGGTTACACATGTCAACATAATGGGACCACCACTTACCCAATTTTATTGGTGGTCGCTGAAGATCTTTGTAGTGCCCACAACACCTATGGAAAATTTATAAGGGGTTACCTGTATGTACCTCAACATTACATTCATACAAGTAACTCATTGGGAGGCGACAACCATACATTTTTTACAGTAGTTACCCCGTGTAAACGTGTGAGAAAACTTAAGCCACCCCTGGTCGCTGCAAGTGGCCCCTTCGATAACCCACACAAATCTTACCCATATCTATCCTAGACCAGTATAGAAGTGGATAACACCCACAAGTACGGCGCTGCTAGTTGTGGACTATATGGATTATATTAAATTGACTGAAGGAAAAGGTGGGGAGGGGTTACACATGTACATAACGAGACTACCACTTACCAGATTTTCTCTGGTGGTCACTTGATGTGGCTGGATCACCCACACCCTATCATTATAACATACTTAACTGGCCAGTATCAGTTTGCTATAACTAGAAAGGTTACTTAACTGTGGATGGTTGATGCTCCTTATTTCCTCCATCCACCATCTCATTTCGATGTCCTGCTGCACCGATATGGTTCTTATTCCAGCAGGACGAGGTATCCGTTGGTTTGTCCCGGTTTAGGAGTCGTGACTCCGTAAAACCTCCACGATCCCCGGGACCGGAATCACGAGGTTAACATGTGCTCACTCACTCGGGGACTGGCGGCTCATATCACCTCAACCATTCCTTAACTTAGTGTTATTATCACTGATTATTTCACAGTTCACCATATGACTTAACCACATAAATTTTACATACGTTAGAAGTCGACACATTAAGATTTAAGACCAATGAGTGATGATTAAATCACAGGTATTTTCCCCTGAACACTCTCCATGGCGTCGCGCCATTTCCTCGCTTGGCGTCCCTCACTATTTACTAATTTTATCACCTGGTTATAGTGGTCCCACAAATTACGTTCCTTCACTCTTCATTAGGAACAGTTACGACACTTCTTATTATGAAGTGGGACTACTAATCACGTCTCGACCGTCAGAGCCGCCAGTTTCCTGGTTCCATGTTAATTAGCACACTCTCCCAGGCCTATATCCCCCAACGAGACTCCCGATGCCCCGTCTCGATCTCCCCTCTGCCCCAGCGCATGCACAACTTCTCTGTTGGTTCTCCTCTTCAAAATACACTTTAGAGCAACAGTAATGCATTAATCATGTATATATACATTATAAACTATATACAATATAATTTTGGGAAATTATTTTCCACAATACCTGTCCAATTATAACACCTAACCGGCCAGTTATGAATCTCATATAAGAAGGTTTACTTAACTGTGGGCGAGGAGGCAGTATTCCTTATCTTTATTTTCTCCTCTGATATAGATATCCTGCCAAATCGATGCAGTTCTTCTATCAGCAGGACTATAATATCACTTGGGTTGTCCCGATCTAGGAGACGAGACTCCGTAAAAACTCCGTGGTCCTCGGAACAGGGCCGTGAGTTTAACATGTGCTCACTTGGGGAATAGCAATTTGTTTCACTTCACACATTCCCTTAAACTAAACTCAGTATCATTACTTCTTCCTCAGCTCACAAGGCAACTTCATGTCACATTAACTTACACTCGTTAGAAGTTGATCCATTAAGATTTGAGCCCGATGAGTGATGATTGAATCGACGGGTATTTTCTCCAGTGAACTCGTTCGTCATGGCGTCGCATTGTCGCTCACTGTTTTCCGTTATCACCACCCTATTATGGTGGTTTCGACAACTTACCGTCCCATATTATACACCGGGAAAGTTGCAACACTTCCTATTGTGAAGTGAGAGTACTAATCACGTTTCGGCTGTCAGAACCACCAGATTCCTGGTTCCATGTTAACTAGACACCCACGTCATAGGCCTAATACCCACACGACTGCTTACCCATGCCCAGGCTTCCCCTCTCCGACCTGGTGCATGCGCAGAGCTTCTCCATTGGTTTTCTGTTGGGTCTGAATGGGTTTGCCTGAGGAGCGGAAGAGACTCAATGAAATCCCATTCAGCTATGAATGTTAGTGCATCCAGTGCAGTCCAGTTCTTAACTTTTTCAAGATCAACATCAGCAGCTTGCAGGTGCCTCTTTAATCTTGGTATTTCAAGCATGAACTCATTCTTGCATATTTCATTATAGAAAACTGTCTTGAAGCCATCACCTCAAATTCTTCTTCAGTAGCTTGCACAAGATTCTTCGTTTGAATGACCCCAAATATGGCTGCAATATCTTTAATAGATTTTGATCGCATTGATGCATTGAGTGCATTGAAAACGATCAATGCACTCCAACATCGCCTTCTTGTTTTCTTCCCGAAGAGTTAGTTTCATATGTTTATTATGCACCCTATACCCATCCTGTGGGCGGTAGTCAAAAGAATACAGAGGTACATAATTGGTCCAGGGACTGGACTCCAAAGTTTTGATAGCTGAGCAAGTTACAGAGGTAA
The DNA here is from genome assembly GCF_026875155.1 of Cherax quadricarinatus. Lineage (NCBI taxonomy): Eukaryota > Metazoa > Arthropoda > Malacostraca > Decapoda > Parastacidae > Cherax > Cherax quadricarinatus. Next base: position 3,095,470 of record NC_069402.1, on the reverse strand, counting down.
TGAACTCACAATTTACAAAGGTAATGAACTCACAATTTACAAAGGTAATGAACTCACAATTTAAAAAGGTAATGAACTCCAGGTAGGTCTGGTCACAATCATGACAAGTTACAAAGGTATTTACAGATTACAGAGGTACGTAATGGGTCCAGGGACTAGGCCCCCAAAGTTTTGATAGCTGAACTAGGTACAAGGGTAATGAACTCACAAGTTACAAAGGTAATGAATCCTGTAAGAATGGTTACTTACGTTTATACATGGCTACAATCATGAACAAATTATAGAGTAACGAGCAATTCACACTTCCACACCCGGGCACAACTGTAATGAGTTATTGGTGCAAATATTGATTGTTGTGTCACACACACACAAACACACACACCCACACAAACACACACACCCACACCCTGTAGTAAATGAAAGAGCTAAGCTTTATGTGGAGGCCCTAAGAGAAAACAACAGAGCCCAAGGAAACCGAAAAGGGGAAAATGACGGGCCCTGAGCCCAATTACATTACCCCAGTAAACTGAAAAAGGGAAAGCGCAGTGGGGGAAACCAAACCCAAGGGGGGATACACGGGGATCCAAATGGGAGAATGAAAGGGTGAGGTCATTTTGTGTAGGGCTTCCGGGAATTTAAAGGGGGAAACAAGAAGCAAAAAAAAAGGGGAAAAAAAAAGAAATTTGAAAGCATCATAAAGCAATAGGAAAACACTACCCAGCGGGGAAAATTTTGGGAGAATGGGGGATTTTAAAAAAAAAAGAACCCGGGCCAGTGAAATGACCTTTAAAGGCAAAACGACTCGGAACAGGATCCTGCGGGAGAAAGCACGTTGGGGGACTGCCGGCATACGGGAAGGTGTATTTCGACAGCGACAAACACAAAAAAAAGGGAAAACGAGAAGATGGTAAAAAGGGCGAAAGGGGATAGAGAGGGATGGAGAAACAGACGGGAACCCCAAACCCCCGGGAAGATAAAATACAGCCTCCCTCACAACCCCATAGAACCTCCCAACCAGGCCCAACCCCAGTGCAACCAAACACCCCTAAATCAAAACCCCATCCACATCCAATCCCCCACCCACTACATTAAAAACTCCACCCCCCAGCAACAACCCATATTCCTACAGGTTTTTTCCACTTCCCCAACCCCAATATACCTCCCAGATCACAGTCTTAGAAAAGAACTGAAGGTGTGGTATACAAATGCAGAGGGAATAACAAAAAAAGTATGGGAGGGGCACGAAAAATAAAAGAGACCCCCCAACATAACAGCACTCAAAACAAAACTCACCAAAAATAACAATTAAAATTTTTCCTCCGGAACCAAATCCTAGGAAAGACAGGGGAAGGAGAGGGGGAGGGGATTTTGGCACGCTCAAAAAAACCATGGGGTTTTGAAAAATGGAAGGAATGGATGCACGGGGGAAAGGGCTACTTAGTAGGAAAAATCCCTCCGAAGGGCTAAGGTGATAATTTTCAGTAAATTTCAACCCACCAAGAACGCAGGAGGCCCGAAAGAATATGAGAAGCAACAGAGCAATGATCGCACCACCAGGTGGCCAAAGAGCACACTGGGGGAGCAAAGTTTCTAGTTTGGGGGATTTTAATCCAAGGAATTGACTGGGAAAACCTGGGCCCCATGGGGGTCCCGAAACTGGAGAGCCAAGAGATGGATGTAGTAGTGGAAAACCCATGCATCAACCTGTTAAACACTACCAAGAGAGAGGGGAGGATGAAACCCCAAGGGGGACCTTTTATTCACCATGATAGTTCGGACATCGAGGGGGATCAGTATGAAAGGCTCCCGGGGGAGTGATCTGGGTTCTTGCTTTGACTACTAGTTGACTCCAAGTGGGGAGAAGCAGGGAAAAGCTGGGAAAAACCCAAAATACAAAAGGGGGAACACCACATGAGGAACCCTTCAAGACATTCGGGAGAGGAACTGACAGGGAAAAACCCTACAAGAAATGAAGGGCAATTTTCAACAAAATCAAAGGGGGCAGAGGAAGGTTTGTTCCCAAAGGGAAAAAGAAATAATTGGAAAAACAGAAAAGAGTCCTTGGTTCCCCAAAGGTGAGGGAGGCAAAAATAGGGGACTAGAGAAAGAAAAGGTACAGAGAACTCAGGAAAAAAAAGAAATCACTGAAGAGCCGAAACAATATGCACATAAAAGGGGGCTCGAGACAATATGAAAATGACAAAGCATCAAAAGTAACGACTAAACCCAAGCTGTTGACACCACATCAGGAGGAAAAAAACGTTAAAACCAGAAATCCGACTGAGGAAGGGTATGGGGAATTTTCAAAAAAAACGACCAGGGAGCGGGAGCTCAACACAAGATTTAAAGAGGTTTTTACAGGGAAACCTAGACCCCAGGAAATCAGAACAGGGGGCACCCCAGAAAGTGCTGGATGGGGTACATAAAACCCAAGGGGGAGGTAAAGAAGTTGCTAGGGCGAACTTGAACCCTAAAAGGGGGGGCCAGAAAAAACACCTCCAGTGCCTTAAGAGGAGAGAGATTTTATGTGAGCCATTAACAAAGATCTTCAACACATCATTTGAAACTGGGCAACTCCCTGAGGTAGGGAAAAAGGGCAAATTATCCAATTTTAAAAGGGGAACAGACATGGGGGGCACTAAACTACAGACCTGTATCATAACGTGTATAGTATGAAAGGGTCATGGGAAAAAACATCAGGGAAGTGGGGGGGCACCTGAAAGAAACAAGTGTTTAATTGACAACCACACGGTTTCGGGGAAGAAAATCCTGTGTCAAAAACCTACTAGATTTTTATGAAAAGGGACAGAAGTAAGACAAAGAAAAGGGGGTTTGGATCCCCTGCATTTTTTGGGACTGCAAAAGGCCTTCGACACAGTTCCCACAAAGTTACGAAACTAGGATCAGGCCACATAACAGGAAAGGCCGCAATGGTAAAAATTCTACAGGGAGGCAACAACGAGTCAGGACCGACGAGGTGTCGAGGGGGCGCCTTGACAAGGGGGTTTCCCACGGGGGTCAGTCCTGGGGCCCGGGCTGTTTTTGGTATAGTGAATGCATAACGGAAGGGATAACTCAGAATGTCCTTTTTTCAGAGAGCGAGGTTAATGAAAGAATAAAATCGGATGGGCAGGCAGGACTACAAAGAGACCGGACGGCACAACCCGGGCCACAACGGCCCTTAAATTTAACCCTCCCAAAATGCAAATCATGAAAAGGGGGAAAAGGGCATAGAAACCGAACATAATATGTTTAGATGGCCAAGACTGAAAACCTCACTAAAGGGAAAAAGATCTGGGGGTATATAACACCGAGCATATTCCTGAGCGCACATCATCAGATAACTGCTGCAGCAACCTACGGATACGTTCCGATCCCCTCGTGGGGTTTCGTTTAAGGCTCGTATCCATTTACGTCAGGCCCAACGGAGTATGAGCACCATTTTGGAAATCCACCCCAGTCCACGTCAAAAATTAGAGAAAGTGAAAAGGGTTTTGCAACAAGATACCCCAGAGCTGGGGGATTATCCACGAAGAAAGGTTGGGGGAAAGGGGCCGACGACCGGAGGACAGGGGGGTCAGGGGAACATGATAACGACATAAAAACGCAGGGAATAACAAGGTGGACAAAGACGGATTTCCAGAAAAGGGGACACAAACACAAGAGCCCAAAATTTTGGAAGTTGAAGACCGATGAATCAAAGGGATGTTTGGGAGTATTCTTCATCATAGAGTATCAGGCCAGGAAAACCTAGAAAGTGACGTATGGAGGCGGGAACCATACATATTTTTTTAAGGGGAGGGATATAGGCTCATGGGGGAGGGAGAAGAGGGCCTAGAGCATCAGCGAAAGGGGGGGCCAGGGACTGGAAACGACCCCTGCAACCACAAATAGGGGGTACAAATAGGTGAGACACACACACACACCCACACACACAAACACACAAACCCCTACACACACTCCACACACACACACACACACACAAACACACCACACGACACACACACCACACACAAAACACACCAGACACATACCCCACACACACACACCACTCATATACACTCAACACACACACACACCACACAACCACACACACACACCACACCTTTTTTTTTTACCTGATTCTTCCTCTTTTGGGAAATCCATATTCCCCCAATTTTCAAAAGTGTCGTTTTTTGAATTGTTTTGTTTTCCCTTTTGTTTGTTTGATTTTTTTTTCATTCTTTCATGAAACATGAAGGCCTTACTCTATATTACTCCAACAACTCTCATTTGTGAACCCGGGTATAGATACCAAAAATGGGGACAAAGGAATTAATGTACAATTGCTGGGCCCCTCAACATTCAAATTCAATTCAAATTCAAAGTTTATTCTCTAAAAGGGTTTACAACGAGTTTACAAAATTTTTGGGTTATTGTGTGGTTACATGTTGTAAAATAGTGATTACAGAGTGTACCACTAGAACGCTTAGCAGGGCTGGGCATTTCGGCAATTTATTTTTATTTTTAATTGTAAATATTAAAAATTTTATGAGGTAAGTGGTTTTATCAAATGACTAAATACTGTTTGTGATTTAGCAAGTGAATGTTTTTGTTTTGGCACAGTACATATTTCAGTTTTGGAAAATCACAGGATTCTTTTATTTTAAGATTGAGTTTAATATTTCTGTTTATGGTCAAATGAGGATGAGGTAAGTGTAACCCACCAGTGGTATTCGGAGTTGTTGACGGGGTGTTCGGGGAGATAAAGGTTTTCAAATGGTATTTTTGAATGATAAATGTGCTGCAGTTCTAGAGTTCTCGGGTGGGGTTTTCCGTTTTTAGGCCTTTGACATACATTGAATTTTTGTAAAGGTTAAGTGGGACAGGGGGAATTTCGTAAGATGCTTGTGTCGGGTGTTATGCCTGGGGGTTCTGTCACAACTATAAAGAAAGCGTTTAGGTCAAAGGTTTGATATTAATTTTTAAGGCCCGTAGATTAGATTGCACAGTAGTAAGTTAAGGGACTGAAAAAGGGGGTAAGTTTTAGGTCTTAAAGGGGGTGGGGGGGGGGGTTTGCCCGGGAGGGATTTTTGTGATTATTTTTACGCAGCTTTTTTTTTTGGGTTATTATTTGGGTTTTGGTGGTTTCGCAGTTATCCCCAACACAAATACAAAGGTGAGATTTTTGGGTAAAAATGAGTGTATAGTTAGAAGGGGCATTCTGCGGCAACTAGTATCGATCTTGGAGAGGGTCCCAACCGTTTTGGGTACTTTTTTGGTTATATTCTGGATAGGGTGCTGAAATTCAGGGTTTTTTTTCAAGGTATAAGCCAGGGAAATTTCCCCCCAATTTTTTTTTCTGGTAATTAGCGTGTTTTTCAACTTAATGTTAATTTGGCTCTACTGCTCTCACCCAAAAATAATTTGGTAGGGTTTTTTTTAGGAAGCGTAATTTTTGGCTGTCCCTCCCTCGATATTTGATCAGCTCCCATTCACAATGGGGTTGAGGGTGGCAAATTTGGGGGAAAAGACATAAGTCGTGTCGTCAGCAAAGAGAATAGGTTCAGGGGTTGGATAAAAGTTTTTTGGAAGGTCATTGATGTATAAGAGGATGAGAGGGGACCCAAAAACACTTTCCCCGCGGGAACTCCATATTAATTGGGCCCTGTTTTCTGATGCTGTGTCTTTAATGGGGACATACTATACCATTTTAAAAGTAAGATTTGAAATAAGCAAAGCATGCCTATTTTACTCCTTCGGAAAAAGTTGGGTATTTAGCCAAGAAGAGCCCAAAGGGTAATGTAGAATAAACTTTGTAATCTTTGGTCTTGCATTTGGAATAATATTTGGAGAAAGTAAATAATGAAAAAGATTTTTTATAAGAATGCAGTTAGAAGTCCCTGAAGTAGAATCTATAACCCATGATAACATGAACGTAGATATTATGTTATGGAGCAACTTGCAATGTGAAAAGACTGACTGGTGTTTTTGTAGTGGCCAAGGCTTATGCTTGGTTACAAGTACTTCTGGCAGTTTGGGAGACACACAGATGATAATCAAGCTAAATGCAAATTATGTGGTCAGGCATATGGTCACTCTCTTGAACACTATGTGCTTAATTGTCCACTTATTGGGGAATACAGTATAATAACCTATGTGACATGTCAAGATATCTTATTAGTGAAAATAAGTTACCAAATATACAAGCAAATTTAATTTCTTAAATTTGCTTGTAACAGATAAGTGAACTGTATATATAAATCCCAATGTACACCTGTTAACCCTTTTGGGGCCTAGTTCCTATGCCTTTTGTGTATCCATATGCTCTTCCGCTACCGTCCACAGGATGGATAAGAGGTGCACAATAAACAAGCCGCTTCGGTGGCAAAATCTAAAATCTGAGAATGGCTTGTATTCCTCCATGACCCCCCGGCCATGGTGGCAGCATTGTCACATTCTTTAAGCCACGGCAACAGCGTGAAGTGCAGTCCATCACTTTCCAGTTTTTTCAGGATATCAGAACTGGTATCAGCATTTTTTTTTTTTGCCATTCAAATGAAAAAAAAAGAAAAACTTTCCTAATTTGAACTCTATATACCATCCTCCGTCTTGAACGACTACCAATACCGTCTAACATTTGGGTCCCCCCCCCCCCAAAAAGTGTGGTACACATCTGTGTTTACCTGGAGTTTTACCTGGAGAGCGTTTCGGGGGTCAACGCCCCGCGGGCCCGGCTGTGACCAGGCCTTCCTGGGGGGGTGGGATCAGAAGCCCTGATCAAACCCCAGAAAAAAACTAGTAGGGCTATTGCTGGTGGCTTGCAACTGCAAACCAACGCTACAAGCCACAGCCTGGCTGGTCAGGAACCGACTTTAGGTGCTTAGTCCATGCCAGCTTGAAGACTGCCAGGGTCTGTTGGTAGTCCCCCTTAAGTGTGCCCTGGGAGGCAGTTGAACATCCTCGGGCCCCTGACACTTATGTAATGGTCTCTTAACGTGCTAGTACAGCCCAGCTTTTTCATTGGGGGGATTGTGGCATCGTCTGCCAAGTACTTTTGCTTTCGCGTATGAGTGATTTTCGTGTATGCCAGTTGTTCGTACTAGTCCTCTTATGAATCTTCCAGGTGTAATCTAATCATGTATCTCTCCCTCCTGCGTTTCCCAGGAATAACAGGTTTAGAAACCTCACGCGCTCCAGTAATTTGAGGTGTTTTATCTCCGTTATGCGCGCTGTGAAAGTTCTCTGTACATTTTTCTAGGTCGGCAATTTCACCTGCCTTGAAAAGGAGGTGGCTGTTAGAGTGCACAATAGTTCCAGCCTAGATAGAACAAAAGTGACCTGAGAGTTCATCATGGGCATTTGCCACCTAGTTTTGAAGGTTTCTCATTATCCAGTCGCTTCATTTTTTCTACAGATGCATTGATACAATGGTTATGGTCCTTGGGAAGGTGAGATCCTCCGTGACATAATCACCCCAGTCTCATGACGTTGGTGTTTCGCTCTATTTTGCGTGGCCAGAAATTTGTTTTTGTACTCTGATGAAATTTAATTTCCTCATGTTTACCATACTGAGTATTGAAATTCTCATCGTTAACTTCATATTGTTTTTCCGCAGGTCCCACTGAAAGATTTCGTTGATGTCCGCCTGAGCCTCGCATATCATGCAATGGACAACACTGGTCATGCAGATTCGGGTGTCATCTGCAAGGAAGACACGGTGCTGTGGACTGATCATCCTTGTCTAAGACGGATATGAGGATGGGAACAAGATGGGAGCTAGTACTGTGCCTGTGGAAAAGAGCTATGAGCACCGTCGCTGCCTCGACTTAACTCAGTTGACGCTACTCTCTGTGTCTGTTAGTGAGGAAATATATATCCATCGACCGACTTTTCCTGTTATTCCTTTAGCACGCATTTTGTGCGCTATTACGTTACGCCATGGTCCACTTGTCGAAGGCTTTTGCAAAGTCTGTATATATTACATCTGCATTCTTTTGGTCTTCTAGTGAATTTAGGACCTTGTCCCGTAGTGTGATCCAATAGTTGAGACAGACAGGAGCCGAACTGTCTAACCCATGTTGCCCTGGGTATGTGTAACTGGATGGTTTCTAGATGGTGGTGATCCTCTTCTTAGGACCCTTTCAAAGATTTTAGCTATGGGATGTTTGTGCATATTTGGTCTGTAGTTCTTTTGCTGTTTGCTTTACTCCCCCTTTGGTGGAGTGGGCTATGTCTGTTGTTTTTAGTAACTGAGGACGACCCCCCGTGTCCATGCTCCCTCTCCATAGGATGGATAAGGCTCGTGATAGGGCTTCTTGCAGTTCTGATAACACAGAGTTCCATGAGTCTGGGTCTGGGGCAGAGTGCATGGCAATGTCAGTTATATATCGCCTGTTCGAAGTCATTTTGCTTCAGGATAACATCGATATCTGTGTTAAATCAAATTTTGTGGCTCTCTCAGTAAAAAATTATTTGGATCTCGACTCCTCAGTCTGTTTAGCGGTCTAAGGCAAAAACTGAGTCATATTGGTACTTGAAATAGCTCACTCATTCCTTGCTGTCATCTGTGTAGGACCCATCTGTTTTAAGCAGGGGCCCAATACTGACGTTGTTTCTCGATTTTGATTGGCATAGGAGAAGAAATACTTTGGGTTTCATTTCGATTTCATTTATGGCTTTTAAGTTCTTCCCGCGAGTCCTGACTCCTAAAGGATTCTTTAGCTTAAGTCGATGCTTGGCTATTTCGTACACCATGTCTCCTGCGCATTTTTCAGATATATGAACCTCTTTTTAGCCGCTCTGTTATTCTTTTTCCGTCGCCGAGTAAAGGGAGCGCCTTCCCTCTTTCTATATTAACATCCTACTCCTCCTATTTTCTTAGAAGGAATAAGTCCTTGTGCATACATCGCGTGGCCACCGAGTTAATTCTGTTCTAGCATAAGTTGGGGTCTTGTTGCTTAGTGGTATTCTTCCCAGCTTATATCGTTTAGGACTTGGTTTAAATGGGGTCCCACCTTTATGTTTTTGTTTGAAGTTGAATTTGGTGAATGCTTGCCCTTCGTGACTAGTCCTCATTTTTGTCTGTCTGGGGCTCCACGCAATGTCTGAACCTCAATTATGTTTGTGATCTGAGTATATTGTTTTTGATATGGTGACATTTCTTATCAGATCCTCATTGTTATGAAGATGAGGTCTAGTGTATTCTCCAGTCCTAGTAGGCTCTATTTATTTGCTGTTTAAATTGAATTTTGTGCAGAGATTTAAAACTTCGTGTGATTGAGAGTTTTCATCAGAGCTGCCTCCTTGTGTTATTACTGCAACAATATTATTTGCTATATTCCTCCATTTTAGGTGCCTTAAGTTGAAATCCCCCAGGAGCAAGATATTGGGTGCAGGAGCTGGAAGATTTTCCAGACAGTGGTCAATTTTTAACAGCTGTTCCTGGAATTGCTGGGATGTTGCATCCGGAGGCTTGTAGACTACCACAATGACTAGGTTTTGGTTCTCGACCTTTACTGCTAAAACTTCCACTACATCATTTGAGGCATTAAGCAGTTCTGTGCAAACAAATGACTCTGCAATGTACAGGCCAACCCCCCCCTTTTGCCTGTTCATTCTGTCACATCTGTATAGGTTGTAACCTGGGATCCATATTTCGTTGTCCAAGTGATCCTTTATGTGGGTCTCAGTGAAAGCCGCGAACATTGCCTTTGCCTCTGCAAGCAGGTCCACGGATGAAAGGTATTTTGTTTGTTTGTTGCTGGCTTTAGACCCTGTATATTTGCAAAGAAGAATGTTATCGGACTGGTGGTATTGTTGGTACTGGGGGGGGATTTTTTTTCGGCATTAGTATCTGTATCTGTTGGTTTGGAGTGGAGGCCATCGACTGTGGTTCCACTCCAGAAATGACTGGATTTGGTGTACGATTTCTGCCATTTCCTGCCAGTTTTTTTTCCTTCCTGGCACTAAAAAACCTCTCCCTCTTGAGTGGCTGTGGCTACCCAGGTTTTCCCATGGCCTGGATGTTTTGTACCTTTTTGTCCCCTTTAGATGGTATGCCTGGCAATTTAAGTTATAGCACAGTCTTTCCTGTACTGAAGAGGTACACATTTCAGGGTGAAAAAGCTTACAGGAAGGGAGTTTGCATTTTCCTGTTGTCATATGGGCATGGCATTTTCTAGGGAGGTCATAGTTGCATGTCCCATCTGTTTTTCCAGATTTCCCATGCCAGCAGATACCAAGTGCATAGTATGTGCACAGGCTTGGTTTCTGCTTGCCTTGGGTTTCTGTGACTGTATTCCCTGTTGGTGCATGTTTCCCTGTCTTTCTTCTATCCTCCCTAGCACCAACAATGGAGCTCCCACCAGTTGTTTTTGGTAATTTATCCTCACTATTGCTATTGGAGTCCTCTTGTTTGCTATTTCCTGCGGTATTTCTAGTTTGCAATATTGGTTTTATCTTATCTTTGACTACACTTGTTTCCCTACTATGGCTCCTGTCCCCTATGAGGTCATTTATATGTATTCCTTCCTGCGTATAATTCTCGACTACCTGGACAAAATCTCCAGCTTCACCATTACTGTCTCCCAGGAAAAGTATCTCCAGCTTCACCATTTCTGTCTCCCAGGACAGCACCTCCAGCTTCACCATTACGTCTCCCAGGACAGCACTATCAGCCCCACATTTACTGACTACCAGGACATCACCTCCAGCCTTACAGTTTGTGACTACATGGCCAGTATCAAGGGCAGTACCATTCAGCCCAGACTTTTTATGTTCCATCTGTTGTAGAAAGCTTCCAGGTTTTCTATGAAAGCAGCTTTGATGTTGTCCCCTTTTAATACCCTTGTGATTTTAGTCCACAGATTTTCCTCATTTGGGCTACCCAAAAACACTTCTCTGTTTTAATACTGCTTGTAGCTAGTTCTTGGATATCTGCACAAGGGGCGTGACACCAATTTCACAAAAATGACAATTTATCCATGTGGAAGCCCGTTTGTTTGACTGACCACAGACTACACACAGCTTCATAATGATTTGAATGGTTGATTTACTGCAATTTACTAGCAACCTTTGAATATTCATTAATAACCTTAAATAAAGCTCTAGCTATTTGTATTTCTGTTTCTAACTGTTTTTGTATATTGGAACAGCTTACCGTCACGTTCCTGATTTTTAATGTTTGTGTTTATATGGGCGCCTACAACCCCATCCGTTTAGTCTACTTTATTGTCCAACGAAACCGTTTGAAACCAGTCCCGGGTTCGGACCAGTCAAGGGTTCGGACCAGTCAAGGGTTCTGACCAGTCGATCTGATCTGATCAGTGGGTCACTTATTTAAAACATACTGGTCGGTGATTTGAGCTAACACATGAAGGATCTACTGGAAATTATCTACCCGAGTAATATGTGATTTGACTGATACAAAAGTATAACTTGCGTGTTGAAGAAATCGGTGACTGCTGGCAGTCAAACATAACACTGTAGTATAAGTGGGTTAAGTTTGGATGAAATTAAGACCAGCAAATAATCACTATTTAATGATTGCATTATTTTTTCAATAGAACCTAATTTGGATATTTAACTCAGACTCTAATCAAACTGTGGGCAAAGCAGAATATATTTAGCCTACTTTCCGATGAATTGGCAAAATAATGTATGGTTAAAACGGATATCGACATACAGTAAGCTAAGTATGCACACTGCATTAGATACATAGCATTGAACTTTACCAAAACAAATTTACTGAAAAAACTTGGCCTTGCCTTTGAACTTTTTATTAATTGCAAGTTTTCATATCTTGGCTGGGAACGTGAGTGTTCAAACTATCAAATTAAATCATTTGATCTGCCACGAAAACTGTCCCTAAGCTAAATAAAATCCCTCAATGACAGCCATAATATAATGATATAATGGAAAAGTACTTTATCAGTTCTCACCCGCTTATATATCTTGATTCATGACAGGAGTAACATCACCAATAAGCAAAACAAAGCTCAAAAAATGGTAATTATCTGACCCTTTGTCAGTTTAACCAAGCCACATATACACCACCACCTGGACCAAACTCACTCGTGGGTGGTGCAGCAGCCATATATACACCACCACCTGGACCAAACTCACTTGTGGGTGGTGCAGCAGCCACATATACACCACCACCTGGACCAAACTCACTCGTGGGTGGTGCAGCAGCCACATATACACCACCACCAGGACCAAACTCACTCGTGGGCGGTGCAGGCTCCAGGGCCGGATTAATAAGAAGTCTCCGGGCCCTAGGCTATTCAGATTGGCGGGGCCCCTTTGAGTTACGGGTAAGCGAAGCGACCCCTTCCAGCTTGGGGGTGGGGGGGGGTCGGTGTGAGCCTGTTTAAGGTCTAATTAAATACATTCTGGCTATTTAGATTAAATTTAATAGGGAAAGTACATCAAGACAACCAAAACCATTTACCAACAGCCATTATAACTATCTTGTTAAATCATGCATTTTAAAGAGAATAAACTCAAGACAGAATAGTATTACTAGATTAGGCTATTAAAGTAGTGACATCATGTACCTATTATATTCAGCATAACCACTACAGCACTATTATTCCCTTTATAAATCACTGACCATTATTGTTATCATTGCATCATGCATAAGACTATCAAATCATATAAACTCAAGAAAGTAAAGAATTGCTTATATTCACAGGCACTTCTTAAGAGACCATACAATAAGTGTCAGGGGCCCGAGACTGTTCAACTGCCTCCCAGCACACATAAGGGGGATTACCAACAGACCCCTGGCAGTCTTCAAGCTGGCACTGGACAAGCACCTAAAGACAGTTCCTGATCAGCCGGGCTGTGGCTCGTACGTTGGTTTGCGTGCAGCCAGCAGCAACAGCCTGGTTGATCAGGCGCTGATCCACCAGGAGGCCTGGTCACAGACCGGGCCGCGGGGGCGTTGACCCCCGAAACTCTCTCCAGGTAAACTCCAGGTAAATAAACTTTTTTCTGGATTTCTTATTGGCAAAATCATCAATTATACTCTGAAAATCAATATTTCTTGTTAGATCAGACTCAATGGTCAACAAGGCTAGGTAAATTGCAGAGTCACTTGTTTGCACAGAACTGCTAAATGCCTCAAAGTCCCAATATGACTCAGTTTTTAGCAAGCCACTAACCAGACTGAGAGTCGAAGATCAAAATTAATTTTTTATGAGAGAGCCACAAAATTTTATTAACACAAGCCTATCCGATGTTATCCTGACGCCAAATGACTTCGAACAGGCGATAAATGACATGCCCATGCACTCTGCCCCAGGGCCAGACTCATGGAACTCTGTTCATCAAGAACTGCAAGAAGCCCCTATCACGAGTCTTTTCCATCCTATGGAGAGGGAGCATGGACACGGGGGTCGTCCCACAGTTACTAAAAACAACAGACATAGCCCCACTCCACAAAGGGGGCAGTAAAAACAACAGCAAAGAACTACAGACCAAAAGCACTAAAAATCCCATATCAAAAAATCTTTGAAAGGGTCCTAAGAAGCAAGTCACCCCCCTCTAGAAACCCCTCAGTTACACAACGCGGGGAACATGGGTTTAGAACAGGTCGCTCCCTGTC
>NC_069402.1:3065079-3081379 GCF_026875155.1 Cherax quadricarinatus | reverse complement strand
CACACTAATGTTCAGGCGAAAAACAAATACCTTTTTGATAGCCATCGTTGTCGGTTGAACATCTACAGAAATTCTATGCAAATTTAAGGACCAAAGATGTGAAATAACTTAACAGGCGAACTGAAAAGCCACAGCATTCTTAGTTTAGTTTAATATGTTTATTATGCACCCCATACCCATCCTGTGGGCGGTAGTCAAAAGATTACAGAGGTACATAATTGGTCCAGGGACTGGGCCTCAAAGTTTTGATAGCTGAGCAAGTTACAGAGGTAATGAATTCACAATTTACAAAGGTAATGAACTCACAATTTACAAAGGTAATGAACTCCAGGTAGGTCTAGTCACAATCATGACAAGTTACAAAGGTATTTACAGATTACAGAGGTACACAATGGGTCCAGGGACCGGGCTCCAAAGTTCTTAGTCAATGTAAAACTACGCTAAAGGAGGTTGATAGTCTTCAGCTCACTCACTGAGGAACCATGGATCACTCCCAAGTTTCTTTACATCTGCTGTCCCTATTAATCTAACAGTACTCACCTAACTGTACTCACCTAATTGTGGTTGCAGTGGTCGATACTCAGCTCCTGGCCCCACCTCTTCACTGATCGCTACTAGGTCCTCTCTCTGCTTCCTGAGCTTTGTCATACTTCGTCTTAAAGCTATGTATGGTTCCTGCCTCCACTACATCACTTGCTAGGCTATTCCACTTTCTGACGACTCCGTGACTGAAAAAAGTACTTCCTAACATCCCTGTGACTCGTCTGAGTATTCAGCTTCCAATTGTGACCCTTTGTTTCTGTTCCCTCTCCGGAACATCCTGTCTCTGTCTACCTTGTCTATTCCATGCATTATTTTGTATGTTGTTATCATGTCTCCCATGACCCTCCTGTCCTCCAGTGTCGTCAGTCCGATTTCCCTCAACCTTTCCTCGTAGGACTTTCCCCTGAGCTCCGGAACTAGCCTTGTTGCAAACCTTTGTACTTTCTCTAATTTCTTGACGTGCTTGACCAGGTGTGGGTTCCAAACTGGTGCTGCATACTCCAGTATGGGCCTGATGTACACAGTGTACAGTGTCATGAACGATTCCTTACTAAGGTATCGGAACGCTATTCTCAGGTTTGCCAGGTGCCCATATGCTGCAGCAGTTATCTGGTTGATGTCTGCCTCCGGAGACGTGCTCGGTGTTATGGTCACCCCAAGATCTTTCTCCTTGAGTGAGGTTTGCAGCCTTTGTCCACCTAGCCTATACTCTGTCTGCGGTCTTCTTTGCCCTTCCCCAATCTTCATGACTTTGCATTTGGCAGGGTTGAAATCGAGAAGCCAGTTGCTGGACCATGTGTCCAGCCTGTCCAGGTCTCTTTGTAGTCCTGCCTGATCCTCATCTGATTTAATCCTTCTCATTAGCTTCACATCATCTGCGAATAGGGACACTTCAGAGTCTATCCCTTCCACCATGTCATTCACATATATCAAAAATAGCACTGGTCCTAGGACTGACCCCTGTGGGACCCCGCTCGTCACAGGAGCCCACTGTGATACCTCATCACGTACCATGACCCGTTGTTGCCTCCCTGTCAGGTATTCTCTGATCCATTGTAGTGCCCTTCATGTCATATGTGCCTGATCCTCCAGCTTCTGCACTAATCTCCTATGAGGAACTGTGTCGAAGGCCTTCCTGCAGTCTAGGAAAATGCAATCAACCCACCCCTCTCTCTCGTTTCTTATTTCTGTTGCCTTGTCATAAAACTCCAGAAGGTTTGTGGCACAGGATTTGCCTTCCATGAATCTGTGCTGGTTGTTGTTTATAATCTTGTTTCATTCCAGGTGCTCCACCACTCTCCTCCTGATGATCTTCTCCATGACTTTGCATACTATACACGCCAGAGACACTGGTCTGTAGTTTAGTGAATCGTTTCTGTCTCCTTTCTTAAAAATGGGGACTACATTTGCCTTCTTCCATACCTCAGGTAGTTGCCCAGTTTCAAGGGATTTATTGAAGATTGTGGTTAGTGGCATGCACAGGGTCTCTGCTCCTTCTCTAAGGACCCATGGGGAGATGTTGTCCGGACCCCTCGCCTTTGAGGTATCGAGCTCACTTAGCAGCTTCTGCACCTCCTCCGCTGTTGTTTGTATGTCATCCAGCACCTGTTGGAATGTTCCCTGTTGGTGTTCCCCTCTGTGCTGTCTTCTCGGAGCCATTCCTGTCTCTACTGTAAATATCACGAGGTATGCTCCTCGCATACCTCGTGATCGTTACTTGTGAGTTCCCCACCTTCTTTCCTCAGCCTGATCACCTGGTCTTTGACTGTTGTCTTCCTCCTGATGTGGCTGTACAGCAGTTTTGGGTCAGACTTGAATTTTGATTCTATGTTATTTTCATACTGTTGCTGGGCCTCCCTCTTTACCTGTGCATACTCGTTCCTGGTTCTTTTAATCTCCTTATTTTCCTGTGTTCTTTGCCTTCTGTACTTTTTCCATTCTCTATTGCACTTGGTTTTTGCCTCTTTACACCGTCGGGTGAACCAGGGGCTCATTCTGGTGTTTATATTATTTCTGTTGCCCTTGGGAACAAACCTTTCCTCTGCCTCCTTACATTTTGTTGTTACGTATTCCATCATTTCATTTACCGACTTTCTTACCAGTTCTCTGTCCCACTGAACCTCTTGCAGGAAGTTCCTCAAACCTATGTAGCCCCCCGTTTATAGTCTGTTTTTTTCCATTCAAACTCCAAATTCCCCTTAACTTGTAACTCTTGTATTCAAAGCACAGAGCCACGTGGGTCACTAGCCCCTAGGGCCTCTCAATGTGATGCCCTTTAAAATGTCTGAAGGGCTAAGGGGAACACGGCCCTTTTTTGGCTGGTTACCTCCCCTCTCTCTCTGGCCAGTACCCTTTAAAACACGTTGTGCTTTGGGTTTCTAGTCCCACATCCTTTTCTTGGCTCCCCCATGTTTCGGGACCCCAGTGGGGTTTCCCGGGTTTTCCCATCGATCCCCCTATAAATTGAAATCGCTCTTTGCCCCTTCTGAGTGGGCTTTCCCTTGCCACCCGAGCCAGTGTGTCCACCTTGCTTTTTTTACTCTTTTTCACATTTCCCCTCTTGGCTCCTGCGTTCTGTGAAAAAGGGTTATACTCACTGCAATGAAAAAACCCTTTTGCTCCCCCTTGTGGGGCACAACCCCAGGGAAAAAGATTAATAGGACCCCCCGTGACCTCAATAACCTGGATTTTATTGGGTTATCTCCGTAACATGTGTGTTATAGGGGGACTAAAAAAGCCGGGAGCAAAAGGGTAGTAAACCCCCTTTTCCGTAGACATTTTCTAAAAAAAAGAAGAGAAAAAACTTTTTTAAAAATGGGGGGTTCTTGAATGTGCGTGGATGTGTGCGGATGACAAGAAAAAAGATGATTTTTTGATATTATAAATGAAAGAAAATTGGTGTCCTGGCCCTAAGCGAAACAAAAATTTAAGGGGTAAGGGGGGTTTCGGTGTGGGGAAATAAATGGGATTAAAAATTTGGGGTTCTGAGAGTTAGAGCAAAGGAGCAAAGGAAGGGGTAGCAGTAATGTTAAAGGATCATTTTATGGAAGGAGAAAAGAGAATATGAATGTGTAAATTAAAGAATTATGTGGATTAAAGTAAAGGTTGGATGCGAAAAGTGGGTCATATAAGCGTGTATGCACCTGGAAAAGAGAGGAATGTAGAGGAGAGAAGAGAGATTTTGGGAGATATTAAGTGAATGTATAGGAGCCTTTGAACCAAGTGAGAGAGTAATTGGGGTTTGGGGGACCTGAATGCTAAAGTGGGAGAAATTTTTAGGAGGGTGTGGTAGGTAAGTTTGGGGTGCCAGGTGTAAATGAAAATGGGACCCTTTTTTGATTGAACTTTGTATAGAAAGGGGTTTTTGTTATAGGTAATACATATTTTAAGAAAAAGAGGATAAATAAGTATACAAGATTTGATGTAGGGCAAAATGACAGTAGTTTGTTGGATTATGTATTGGTAGATAAAAGATGTTGAGTTGACTTCAGGATGTACATGTTTATAGAGGGGCCACAGATATATCAGATCACTTTCTAGTTGTAGTACACTGAGAGTTAAAAAGTAGATGGGATACAAGGGAATAGAAGCATCAGGAAAGAGAGAGGTGAAGGTTTTTAAACTAAAAGAGGAGGCAGTTAGGGGAAGACATAAACAGTATTGGAGGATAGATGGGCTAATGAGAGCATAGGCAATGGGTCGAAGAGGTAGGGGGTAGGTTTAAAAATGTAGTGTTAGAGTGTTCAGCAGAAGTTTGTGGTTACAGGAAGGTGGGTGCAGGAGGAAGAGGAGCAATTGGTGGAATGATGATTTTAAAGAGAGTAGTAAGGGAGAAAAAGTTAGATATGAGAAGTTTTACAAAGTAGAAGTGATGCAAGGAGGGAAGAGTATATGGAGAAAAAGAGAGAGGTTAGAGAGTGGTGAAGCAATGTAAAAAGAGAGCAAATGATCTTTGGAGAGTGGGTGAGATGTTATCAACAAATTTTGTTGAAAATAAGAAAAAGTTTTGGAGTGAGATTAACAAGTTAAGGAACCCTTTAGAGAACAAATGGATTTGTCAGTTAAAAATAGGAGAGGGAGTTATAAATGGAGAGTTAGAGGTATTGGGAAGATGGAGGGAATATTTTGAGGAATTGTTAAATGTGATGAAGATAGGGAAGCTGTGATTTCGTGTATAGGGCAAGGAGGAATAAACATCTTGCAGGAGTTGAGGAAGACCCAGTTGTGAGTGTGGGGGAAGTTCGGGAGGCAGTAGGTAAAATGAAAGGGGGTAAGGCAGCCGGGATTGATGGGATAAAGATAGAAATGTTAAAAGCAGGTGGTTGGTTTGCAATTTATTTAATAAATGTATGGAAGAAGGTAAGGTACCTAGGGATTGGCGAGAGCATGCATAGTTCCTTTGTATAAAGGCAAAGGGGACAAAAGAGAGTGCAAAAATTATAGGGGATAAGTTTGTTGAGTATCCCTGGAAGTGTATGGTAGAGTTTATTATTGAAAGAATTTAAAAGGGGTAAGACGGAGAATAGGAAGCAGATGAACAAGGAGGCTTTAGGAAAGGTGGGGGGTGTGTGGACCAGGTGTTTACAGTGAAAACATTAAGTGAACATTTATTTAGATAAGGTTAAAGAGGTCTTTGGTGATTTATGGATTTGGAAAAGGGTTTATGCAGGGTGGATAGGGGGGCAATGTGGCAGATTGTTGCAGTGTGTATGGTGTAGGAGGTAGGTTACTGAAAGCAGTGAAGAGTTTTTACGAGGATAGTGAGACTCAAGTTAGAGTATGTAGGAAAGAGGGAAATTATTTCCCAGTAAAAGTAGGCCTTAGACAAGGATGTGTGATGTCACCGTGGTTGTTTAATATATTTATTAGATGGGGTTGTAAGAAAGTAAATGCGAGGGTTTTGGCAAGAGGCCCTGGAGTTAAAAGATAAAGGAATCACACATAAAGTGGAAGTTGTCACAGTTGCTCTTTGCTGATGACACTGTGCTCTTGGGAGATTTGAAGAGAAGTTGCAGAGATTGGTGGATGAATTTGGTAGGGTATGCAAAAGAAGAAAATTAAAAGTGGAATACAGGAAAGAGTAAGACTATGAGGATAACAAAAAAGATTAGGTGATGAAAAATTGGATATAGATTGGAGGGACAGAGTATGGAGGAGGTGAATGTATTCAGATATTTGGGAGTGGCGTGTCAGCGGATGGGGCTATGAAAGATGAGGTGAATCATAGAATTGATGAGGGGGAAAAGGGTGAGTGGGGCACTTAGGAGTCTGTGGAGACAAAGAACTTTGTCCTTGGAGGCAAAGAGGGGAATGTATGAGAGTATAGTTTTACCAATGCTCTTATATGGGTGTGAAGCATGGGTGATGAATGTTGCAGCGAGGAGAAGGCTGGGGGAAGTGGAGTTGTCATGTTGATTGCAATGTGTGGTGTGAATATAATGCAGAGAATTCGTAGTTTGGAAGTTAGGAGGAGGTGCAGGATTACCAAAACTGTTGTCCAGAGGGCTGAGGAAGGGTTGTTGAGGTGTTTCGGACATTTTAGAGAGAATGGAGCGAAACAGAATGACTTCAGAGTGTATCAGTCTGTAGTGGAAGGAAGGCAGGGTAGGGGTCGGCCTAGGAAAGGTTGGAGGGAGGGGGTAAAGGAGGTTTTGTGTGCGAGGGGCTTGGACTTCCAGCAGGCATGCGTGAGCGTGTTTGATAGGAGTGAATGGAGACAAATGGTTTTTAATACTTGACGTGCTGTTGGAGTGTAAGCAAAGTAACATTTATGAAGGGGTTCAGGGAAACCGGCAGGCCGGACTTGAGTCCTGGAGATGGGAAGTACAGTGCCTGCACTCTGAAGGAGAGGTGTTAATGTTGCAGTTTAAAAACTGTAGTGTAAAGCACCCTTCTGACAAGACAATGATGGAGTGAATGATGGTGAAAGTTTTTCTTTTTCGGGCCACCCTGCCCTGGTGGGAATCGGCCAGTATGATAATAAAAAAATAAATAATCCTGGGTTCCTAACCCTCCGGGTTAATCCCAAGAACGTCAGAGAAGATAGCACCCTGTTGCTTACCCACAATACTTACTGCGACTCTTACCCTTGGGCGCTACTGACGGACCGCTTCCTAGCATACATGTGTTAGGACGTCGATCCTGAAAAAAATATAAGAACAACTTCTTTACAGGATTTGAACTCAAGAATTGTAAAACTGAAGACGTGTTTACTCAGGGAGTCAAACGCATGGACGGAATTTCGGCCAGGGATGCACCTGCTCTAACTTGAGAAACTCATGCTTCTATATCTCTTTATGGGGGAATCCCCTGAAAGTGAGGGGCTCTTGATGTAGGGAATTGGATCTGTGCTCCGATCCCCTGAAATGAACCTGAATACCTTCCATCCCCCCACATGCGTTGTATAATCCTACGAGTTTAACGCTCCCCCATTATTATAATAATAATTTACGGGGGAATCCCTGAGGAAGGTTCCTTGATGCTGCGCTCCAATTCCTTGAATCGCAAGTGAATTCCTTACATTCCCCCATGCGCTGTATGACCCCTACATTATATATATATATATATATATATATATATATATAATATATATATATATTTATTATATATATATATATATATATAAATATATATATATATTTATATATATATATATATTAAATATATATATATATATATATATATATATTTTATTTTTTATTATCACACTGGCCGATTCCACCACAGGCAGGGTGTGCCCTAAAAAGAAAAACTTTCACCATCATTCACTCCATCACTGTCTTGCCAGAAGGGTGCTTTCACTACAGTTTTTAAACTGCAACATTAACACCCTCCTTCAGAGTGCAGGCACTGTACTTCCATCTCCAGGACTCAAGTCCGGCCTGCCGGTTTCCTGAATCCCTTCATAAATGTTACTTTGCTCACACTCCAACAGCACGTCAAGTATTAAAAACATTTGTCTCCATTCACTCCTATCAAACACGCTCATGCATGCCTGCTGGAAGTCCAAGCCCCTCGCACACAAAAACCTCCTTTACCCCTCTCTCCAACCTTTCCTAGGCCGACCCATACCCCGCCTTCCTTCCACTACAGACTGATACACTCTTGAAGTCATTCTGTTTCGCTCCATTCTCTTACATGTCCGAACCACCTCAACAACCTTCCTCAGCCCTCTGGACAACAGTTTTGGTAATCCCGCACCTCCTCCTAACTTCCAAACTACGAATTCTCTGCATTATATTCACACCACACATTGCCCTCAGACATGACATCTCCACTGCCTCCAGCCTTCTCTCGCTGCAACATTCATCACCCACGCTTCACACCCATATAAGAGCGTTGGTAAAACTATACTCTCATACATTCCCTCTTTGCCTCCAAGGACAAAGTTCTTTGTCTCCACAGACCCCTAAGTGCACCACTCACTCTTTTTCCCTCATCAATTCTATGATTCACCTCATCTTTCATAGACCCATCCGCTGACACGTCCACTCCCAAATATCTGAATACGTTCACCTCCTCCATACTCTCTCCCTCCAATCTGATATTCAATCTTTCATCACCTAATCTTTTTGTTATCCTCATAACCTTACTCTTTCCTGTATTCACCTTTATTTTCTTCTTTTGCACACCCTACCAAATTCATCCACCAATCTCTGCAACTTCTCTTCAGAATCTCCCAAGAGCACAGTGTCATCAGCAAAGAGCAGCTGTGACAACTCCCACTTTGTGTGTGATTCTTTATCTTTTAACTCCACGCCTCTTGCCAAGACCCTCGCATTTACTTCTCTTACAACCCATCTATAAAATATATTAAACAACCACGGTGACATCACACATCTTGTCTAAGGCCTACTTTTACTGGGAAAAAATTTCCTCTTTCCTACATTACTCTAACTTGAGCCTCACTATCTCGTAAAAAACTCTTCACTGCTTTCAGTAACCTACCTCCTACACCATACACTTGCAACATCTGCCACATTGCCCCCCTATCCACCTGTCATACGCCTTTTCCAAATCCATAAATGCCACAAAGACCTCTTTAACCTTATCTAAATACTGTTCACTTATATGGTTTCACTGTAAACACCTGGTCCACACATCCCTACCTTTCTAAAGCCTCCTTGTTCATCTGCTATCCTATTCTCCGTCTTACTCTTAATTCTTTCAATTATAACTCTACCATACACTTTACCAGGTACACTCAACAGACTTATCCCCCTATAATTTTTGCACTCTCTTTTATCCCTTTGCCTTTATACAAAGGAACTATGCATGCTCTCTGCCAATTCCCTAGGTACCTTACTCTCTTCCATGCATTTATTAAATAAAAGCACCAACCACTCTAAAACTATATCTCCACTGCTTTTAACATTTCTATCTTTATCCATCAATCCCGGCTGCCTTACCCCCTTTCATTTTACCTACTGCCTCACGAACTTCCCCCACACTCACAACTGGCTCTTCCTCACTTCCTACAAGATGTTATTCCTCCTTGCCCTATACACGAAATCACAGCTTCCCTATCTTCATGAACATTTAACAATTCTCAAAATATTCCCTCCATCTTCCCAATACTCTAACTCTCCATTTAATAACTCTCCTCTCCTATTTTTAACTGACAAATCCATTTGTTCTCTAGGCTTTCTTAACTTGTTAATTCTCACTCCAAAACTTTTTCTTATTTTCAACAAAATTTGTTGATAACATTCCACCACTCTCTCATTTGCTCTCTTTTTACATTGCTTCACCACTCTCTTAACCTCTCTCTTTTTCTCCATATACTCTTCCCTCCTTGCATCACTTCTACTTTGTAAAAACTTCTCATATGCTAACTTTTTCTCCCTTACTACTCTCTTTACATCATCATTCCACCAATCGCTCCTCTTCCTCCTGCACCACTTTCCTGTAACCACAAACTTCTGCTGAACACTCTAACACTACATTTTTAATCCTACCCCATACCTCTTCGACCCATTCCCTATGCTCTCATTTGCCCATCTATCCTCCAATAGCTGTTTATATTTTACCCTAACTGCCTCCTCTTTTAGTTTATAAACCTTCACCTCTCTCTTCCCTGATGCTTCTATTCTCCTTGTATCCCATCTACCTTTTATATATATATATATATATATATATATATATATATATATATTTTATATATATTTTATATATAAAATATATATATAATAGCTCTTAACAATTACAACAACTCTGTTATTATTATTATTATTATTATTATTATTATAAAAAAGAAAAGCGCTAAACCACAAGGGCTATACAGCGCAACAACTCTGTTGACTTCCCCTTTCATTTCAATTTCAAATCACAGTTTGACATTATAATATTTATTTTTGCAGTTCGTCACACTGAAAAAAATCCATGTATATGGCGTTTTTTCTTGGATTATTATTATTTTTTATTATCAAAAAGAAGCGCACCCCACAAAAAGAAAATTTTCTTGGAATAAAAATAAAGGATCCATGATTTTCTTGTAAATTTAAAGACGCCCCGGGAAAATAAATTTTGGGGGTTTTATTTTCCTTCATTAAAGACTTGATCCCGGTGAGAGATCTTGATCAAGGAATGAGTTTGTTTCCCCTTTCCTTTTTACCTTACTTATAAGTTTTTTTTAAGTTCGCATAAAATCATGCAAGGACCCCCCCATCAATTGTTTTTCCTTTGTTGAAATGTCAAAAAAAACTGCGGTGTTGGGGGGGTCTCACGGAAATAATAACTCTTCGGTGTACAATAAATACCCTTTGTGGAAAATACTGTATATTTTTCCCAAAATTTTCATTTATTTATATGTAAATAGATGTAAATACTGTATTTAAAAAATATTTATGTATAAAAAACCGGAAAAAACCCGGGCGTTGGCAGGGGGGATCCCCTTTTTGGTTTTGGGAATTGGATAAAAAGTTAGTG
This sequence comes from Cherax quadricarinatus, assembly GCF_026875155.1. NCBI lineage: Eukaryota > Metazoa > Arthropoda > Malacostraca > Decapoda > Parastacidae > Cherax > Cherax quadricarinatus. Next base: position 3,070,909 of record NC_069402.1, on the reverse strand, counting down.
AAAAGGGAAAGGGAAAATTTTCTTTGTCTAGGGGTTTAAAAATTGGGCTGACACCTCTCAAAATAGGAGGAAAAAATTGTTGGGACATGCTTTCCGGGCATAACTTGAGATATCAGAGGGGACGGTAAAGGGACGCCCAAAAAACCTCAGATAGCTTTCTAGATTTGTGTGTTTTTCTGGCCCCGGGCATTTTTTTTCATTAGATTTAGTTAGAGTGAGATTTTTGGGTATGTTACACATTAATCCCAGTAAAAATTTGGGGGAATAAATTTAAGAAAATATTTTCTTTCGGGTTATTTAAATTGTGTTTTTCTTTTAATTATTTTTTAATTTTTAAAAATTTACAGTCCAAAAAAATTTTTATATTTACCAGTTTTTCCTGGTGAAATGTATATTTCATTTAATTAATAGGCCCAGGAAAACTTGTGGTTAGGGAAGTGGTAGGTAAAAAAGGGGAAAATTTTTTTGCGACCTAGGGTCCCCAAATTCCTACTTGTCTATGTAACTTTTTTTTAAATAATAATTATCTTTGTTATCATTTACTTTTTTGTACTTTAATTATTTTAGTTCAGATAAATGAAATTTTCCACATTTAATTTCCCCTTTGGTCCTTCTTAAACCCGGGTTTTTAATTAGTGAAGTCATTAATTATTTAATTTACTTAATAATTATAGTAAAATTGACAGAAAGGAGGTGGATTTTAAATTCAAAAATTTTTTTTAAAATGTGTAGTAGATTAAAATTAAATTAAACTTTTAATTTTTGAAAAGTAAGTTGGCTAAGTTTTTTTTAAATTTGTTTTAAAAATTAATTTGATAAGAAAATTTTCGGGCCCAAGATTTTTCAGTGTTTGTGAAATTTGTTTAAGGGAAAGTGTTGTTAATTATATTTATGTGTAAAATTTTTTAATTTTACTTAATATTGTAGTGGATTATAATTATTTAATATTAATTTGTTTAAAATTCGGGCCAAAGATTTAAATCAAGGTAGGGGAAATTGATAAGGAAGTGGGGGAATTATTTTTAATGTTTTATAATATTAATTTTGCTATCCCAAATTCTGGTAAGGTTTTAAATTTTAAATTTTGTTTAAAAATTTTTGATAACCCAAGGGGGGGCAAAAGGGCCTTGTTTTAAAATTTTCATTTAAAAATTTTATATAAATTTTTAAACATGGGGCCCCGGTGGCCTGGTGGCAAAAAGCTCCCGCTTACCCGGGGGGCCCCGGGTTCGATTCCGGGGGGTTTGGAAACATTCGAAAATTTTCCCTTACCCTGTTGCCCCTGTTCACCTAGCAGCAATAGGTCCCGGGGGTTTTGGGTCGATGGGGTGGGTCGCTTTCCTGGGGGAAAAGGGTTAAGGACCCAATGGAAATAAGTTAGTCAGCCTCGATGACGCATAACTTTCTTGGGTTATCCTGGGTGGCAAAACCCCCCGGGGTTTTAAAAAATCCGAAGGGAAATCTTTTTCCCTTATCTTATCTTATAAGCTCAAGTGTGGGCAAACATTTTTAAAAGTGTTTTTAAAAATTTTAATTAAAATTTTTTTTACATGTTAATTGCAAAGCCCCCAGTAGCAGAATTTATTTAAAAAGGGAAGTTTAAATATTTACCCTTTAAAAAAAGGCATAATTTAGTACATAATCAGTGTTATTAAGTTTTAAATTTTAAAACTTGAATTTATTTGGTGGGGAAAATGAAAGGGAAAATTAAAGTGAGACAAAAAATGGGAAAAAGAGCAAAGAAAAATTTACTGAAGCTTGAAAAGGGGAAAGTAACCCAATTTATATAATAAAAGTTTTGGGAAATTTAAAGAATCAAGAAAATTTTTGGGAAAATTTTGTTTTAAAATTGTATTTAGATGCCCTTTTGGTAATGATATTTATTCATACAAAATTTTATTACAACAAAAAATGGGAAAGGGGGATTTTTTAGTAAAATGTGTAGATGAGATGAAGTAGATCCCCATAAATTTAAAGTTTTATGAATTAGAGGGGGGAAAATTCTTTTTTGTAAAAATAAGGGTTGAATAAATTCAAATGTGTAAAAACCCGGCCCGTTAATTTAAAATCTGCTCCCAAAAAAATAATATGTCTTTGCCAAAAAAACTCCGAACTTGTTTGCCCCGTATTTTTAAACCTGGTGAAAAAATTTGGGGGAATTTTGGTTTAATTTTTTAAAAACAGCTGTGCTTTACAGGAGGACCCGGGCCCGTATAACTAAATTATTTTCCCAAAGGACAAAGGGGAAAAGGAGATGCTCACATACTCTACAAGCCTTTCCCCAAAAAAAATGACTCTTACAAGGAGCATTTTACTTGTTGAAGGTCATTATGGTAAAATGAAAAAAAGTAGGTTGGTTATAGTGAATATTATTTTTAATTTAAAATCTCCAGATCCACTTGCAAAGGTTTTTCAGCACTTTAGGTTAAAAGGAGAGGGACTCCCCAAAACTTTAAGTAATAAATTAAACTTTAAGGGTTTTAGACTGGTTAATTGGGGCCAAAGATTTTCAGAATAAATTAAAATATAAAAAAACTTGAATGATCCCCAAAAAAATATCACAAGGGGTTTTTTTGGTTTGGGGAAATAAGCTAGGGTTTCAAGAAATTTATTGTTTAAGGGTTTCCCCGACCAGCCAAAATAACTCAATTTTTTAAAAATGCAAAACATAATAACCTTTAGTATCTGTCAAGTTTCACAAAGGGAAAAAATTTTTTTCCCAAAGTTAATAATCAAAATTCATTTCCCAAAAAAAGGGTTTCATAGGTGCATTTCAAGTAGCAGGAATCAGAAAAAAATGATTTTCCACAAGGTAAGAAGAAAAAGTACCCCCCTAAGGTAGCACGTTAATAGGAAAACCCGTCAAAGAAAAGAGAGATTGTCTTTTCTGCAAGGGGGGACTAATTTTTTTTAAGAATTGGGAATGATACAATTTATTTGGGTGATTTTAAAATTGAAAGGGTGAAGGAACTTGACAGATGTGTGAGATGTTTAGGTAATCACAATGTAAAGGATTTTCTTTTGCTAAAAATTTTAAAAAAACTGTTTTTCAATGTCACAAAAAAAAAACACCATATAGTTTTATGTGTAAAAGGGTTTTTATATGATAATGTTTTATAATAAAAAATAATGTTGGGCAATCCTGACAAAACCCGTTTGCTAATGTAAAAAAATTTCTGCTAATGTTTTTAAAAAATGATGGTTTTATGGAAAATAGGGCCCTTTCCTTGTTACAGGTAAAAATTGTGGTTTGGCATAAATCAAAAAATTTTAACTGCATTATCGGTTTTTTTTTCTAGTTAAAAAGCTCAATTGTATGACAATGTTTATGTAATGTTTAGCCCCCTTATTTTGTGATTTGTTTTGCTGATGATATAATGATTCACCCCTTTCGGATTCTCCAATACCCAAAAACATTCTTTAAACATGTATAGCCTCGTTTTCCCGGACCTGGGGTTGATAAAACTCTATGATAAAAACCAAAAGGGTTTTCAATAAGGGGTCCTCCTCGAAAAGAGGCACAGTTCGTTTAGATCCCGTTCATTTATGGGTCTCTTCTAGAAATGTAAGCAGATACAGGTATTAGGGTTTGGGTTCCACTACTTGGACTGTTTTTAAAAAAAAACTTTGGGCCCCAAACAAAGAAAGGGGCAAAAAGACTTATGTTTTTGGCTGGGGGTTTTACCCCGGTTTTGGTGTAATGTTAAAAAATTTTGAAAATGATGTATCTTGCTTATATTAGATATTGGGTTTATTATGCTGCGCCCCTACTTGTCTTGTGTTGACTGGGGAAACTTGGGAGGGGGAAAAAACTGCAGAAACCCAAAACAATGAGGATCTTTTAGGGGTGCCCTCGTACTGCCAAAATTTTTTAAAAATGCAAAAAAGGGGAAATTGATATTTCCCCCGCATCAGAGAAACGTTTTTACTGAAAGAAATAAACCTAAAATTTGGGGGTTTAAAATTTCTCGGCAAGTCCTTCAAACCCTGCACGAAGCCCTCCAAAATTTTTCGCACTTTGGGGAACCCGTCCTCCCGTGGGTCGAAAAAAATGGAACCGACCTCCGCATGAATTTAGATACATGATCTATGTAAGTAAGGCAACAAACGGCACTTTCCCCCCTCCCCCGGGAAAATTTTCCCCCCTTCCCAAAAAAACCCTTCCTCCATTTCCCCCCAAATACTTCTTAAAAAAACAACCAAAAAATTCGCCTTGAAGCCAAAAAATGAGGCCCTTTAAACTGTATTTTTAATTAGTCCAAAAGCACAACTCTCGAAATTTTTTTACGCTGTGGTTCGTTCACCAATCCACTGTGAGGGTGGTAGTGCTGCCCGTTGGGCGCCAGAGTGATGGCTCTCTTAAAGAAATTGGAGCACGCATCAATAATTGGGCCTCTACCCTTCAGACAGAACTGTTTGCCATACTCCTTGCATGAAATGCATCTATGTATCAAAGATTGACAGTTTAATTGTAACTGATTCTCTGTCATCCATAAATGCTCTCAACTCATTAAGCATAAATTGTGGCATGCTTGTGTCAGAAGCCAGACACAGGTATGGTAGGATTGTGGACAGTGGAGTCAGAGTGCACATGCTGTGGATTCCATCTCACATTGGTCTTCAGATGCATGATAGAACTGATAAATTGGCTAAGCTGTATGCTTTCAAAGAGGGAGTAGATTACAATCTTGGCTTGTCAGGTAGTAGTTTGAGAACAATAATACGAAAAGAACTTAAACTGAATTTTATGGACTTAAGGCTTACGGAGATTGACACCAGTGAGTCCATCTATCATCACTCTATCATGCAGGAGGAGCCACATGTCTATGGTGCATCCAACAAAATAAGCAGACTCTTGGATGTCACTACTGCCAGGCTCCGGCTGGGTTACAAGTATCTTTGGCAGGTTAAATCACCACCACCAGATGTAGACCAAACGAAATGTAAACTTTGCCAGATGGACTATTGTCACACCCTGCGTCATTATGTACTGGAGTGTGATAAAATTAATGAATTTAGAAACAACTCACTCAGAAATGTTCAAGAAATGGCAAAGTATTTTATCCACAGTGGTATATTGCAGACCATTCTGGAGAAATACCCTGACTTTGCTAGCTGTAAATAAAGCATTACCACATGTGTGCATGTGTGCATGTGTGTGTTGTGTGTGTGTTGTGTTTTTGTGTGTGTTGTGTGTGTGTGTGTGTGTGTGTGTGTGTGTGTGTGTGTGTGTGTGTGTGTGTGTGTGTGTGTGGTGTGGTGTGTGTGTGTGTGTGCATTCACCTAGTTGAGATTGCAGGGGTCGAGTCCAAGCTCCTGTGTGTTTACTGGAGTTTACACTGGAGAGAGTTCCGGGGGTCAACGCCCCCGCGGCCGGTCTGTGACCAGGCCTCCTGGTGGTATCAGAGCCTGATCAACGGGCTGTTGCTTGCTGGCTGCACGCAAACCAACGTACGAGCCACAGCCCGGCTGATCAGGAACTGACTTTAGGTGCTTGTCCAGTGCTTGTGTGTGTGTGTGTGTGTGTGTACTCACTATTTTGTACTCACCTATTTGTGGTTGCAGGGGTCGATTCACAGCTCCTGGGCCCCGCCTCTTCGCTGATTGCTACTAGGTCCTCTCTCTCCCGCCCATGAGCTCTATATACCTCGCCTTAAAATTATGTATGGGGTTCCTGCCTCCACACTCACTTTCTAGGCTATTCCATGCCTGACTACTCTATGGGCTGAAGAAATTTTTTAACTCCCTTTTTATTCATCTGAGTCTTTAACTTCCAAAATTTTGACTCTTGGGGTCTTTGTCCCCCTCTCTGGAACATCCCCCTTTTTTC
>NC_069402.1:3004164-3064579 GCF_026875155.1 Cherax quadricarinatus | reverse complement strand
TGGACAATTGAAAAATTTAAATTGGAAGAACAAATTTTGAGCGGTAGGAAAAAGGAAGGAAAGTTTCTAAATTTAAATTTTATAACAAATATTTTCGTAGAGCTGACAAAATAAAAAATAATAATTAAAAATCAAAATAATTTAAAATATTTTTTATTTCTACAAGTACATGAAAAGGTACCAAACCTAGCCGACATTAATGATATATTATTTATATACAGAAAGCCTTTTAATTATGCAGAGCATTTCGGGTAAATTAGGTCAGTTGCGACCCACACGAGTCCACTAAAAACCTAGGTAACTATTTTACTTATTGGGAAAACATGGACAACCACTGAAAGGGAAAAACACGCCAATTTTTCCCAAATCCCTTTGCCGGAATCGAACCCAAAACCTCATCTTGTGAAGCGAGAACTTTTGTCACAAGGACACGAGCCTGGAGATTAGTTGCAAATGCTGGTAACATTGGCGTATTTGCCATAACAAAGACGGGGTTTTTAATATGAAAAATGGAGACATTTCCTGCTGAATGTCAAAATTCAAGGTTTTAAATTGTTCCATGTACATAGCAACATCGGAAATGTAGCTGGGGTGGCATTGTATGCCCGAGATCACTTGAAGTGCTGCTTAAAAACTGGTATAAAGTCTGAAAATACACACATTGTCTGGGTAGAATTTTCAGAGGGACATAAAAAAAATTTAATTTTAGATGTGATATATCGTCCCCCAAACTTGGATAGGGACCAAGGGAGACTACTGTGAGAGGAAACTGTTAAGGCCACAAGGCACGATAATGTGGTAATTCTAGGGAACTTCAACTTTAGTCAGATTGATTGGAATTCCTTGACTGAGAATTTAGAGTCTAACGACTTCTTATAGGTGTTTAGGATTGTTTTTAAAGCAGTCTGTTAGAGAACCTTCAAGAGGAAATAACCTTCTCGACAGTTCTGGCAAATAAGGAAAATTGGAATTACACTGGAACTCGGTGCGGGCGACTTATAGCACTGAATGGAAGTATGATAGTAGGGATAATGAATTTAACGGTCCCTGATTTTCGCTTAGCAGATGTGGCATGCAAAGAGTATGTTACAATTTATTCAGCATATGTCACACTCCATATAGGCTGCCCTTTCCAACCAGCAAACCTGGAGTTAAGGGTTTTTTTCAATCAGAAGCAATGTGGTTCACCTGTGGTAAGCGAATTGACAAACTTGGCTAGCTACTGGTGGAGTATGGTGCACACTCCTGGCTTCTGCTTTGTCATCTGTCACCATGATGTGCACTTACTATTCCATCTGTACATATTGGGACATGGTGTACATGTATGCTCAAGGCATATTCCTTTAAGAAAAAAGTAGATGTAAAAATAGAAAGACAGGTGATCCCTCTACAGGCGAAGGAAAAGAATAACAGAGCGGCCTAAAAGAAGCCAATATATCTTTCAATGCGTAGGGAGACCTGATCTAGAGAAATAGCAAACATTGAACTTACCCGGAGTTTACCTGGAGAGAGTTTCGGGGGTCAACGCCCCCGCGGCCCGGTCTGTGAAACCCGGCCTCCTGGTGGATTTAGCGCCTGATCAACCAGGCTGTTGCTGCTGGCTGCACGCAAACCAACGTACGAGCCACAGCCCGGCTGGATCAGGAACTGACTTTAGGTGCTTGTCCAGTGCCAGCTTGAAGAGTGCCAGGGTCTGTTGGTATCCCCCTTATGTGTGCTGGGAGGCAGTTGAACAGTCTCGGGCCCCTGACACTTATTGTATGGTCTCTTAACGTGCTAGTGACACCCCTGCTTTTCATTGGGGGGATGGTGCATCGTCTGCCAAGTCTTTTGCTTTCGTAGTGAGTGATTTTCGTGTGCAAGTTCGGTACTAGTCCCTCTAGGATTTTCCAGGTGTATATAATCATGTATCTCTCCCCCTGCGTTCCAGGGAATACTTTAGAAAATAAACCTCCCAAATTTGAGGGTTTTTTTTCCCGTTTATGCGCCCCGGAAAGTTCTTGACATTTTCTGGGTCGGCAATTTCACCTGCCTTGAAAGGGTGTGTTAGAGTGCACAATTTTCCCCCCTAGATAAACAAGTGACCTAAAGATGCCCACCCATGGGTTTGGGCCCCCTCCCTAGTTTTGAAGGTTCTCATTACCACCCGTCATTTTTCTAGCGATGCATTGATACAATGTTATGGTCCTTGAAGGTAGATCCCCCGACTAATCACCCCCAGGTTTTGACTTTGGTGTTTCGTCTATTTTGTGGCCAAATTTGTTTTGTACTCTGATGAAGATTAATTCCTCATGTTTACCATATCTAGTAATTAAAAATTTCTCATCGTTGAATTTCATATTTTTTCCCTGCGCCCACTGAAAGATTTTGGTTGATGTCCGCCTGGAGTTTGCAGTGTCTGCAAGGGGAAGACCTGTCAGCAGATTCGGTGTCATCTGCAAAGACGACACGGTGCTGTGGCGACATCCTTGTCTATGTCGGATATGAGGATGGGGAAAAAGGGGGGAGCTTACTGGCCTTGTGGAACGAGCTTTTTCACCGTAGTTTGCCTCGGACTTTATTCTGTTGACGACTACCCTGTGTTCTGTTAGGGAGGAAATTTAGATCCATGGGACCGTTTTTCCCGTTATTCCTTTAGCACGCATTTGTGCGCTTTACGCCATGGTCAACTTTCGAAGGGCTTTTGCAAAAGTCTGTATATATTACTCTGCATTCTTTTGTCTTCTTTTGCATTTAGGCCTTTGTCGTAGTGATCCATAGTTGAGACAGACGGAGCGACCGTTTCTAAACCCATGTTCCCCTGGGTTGTGAAACTGAGGGGTTTCTGTGGGGGGTGATTTTTGCTTCTTGGACCCTTTTTCAAAAAAATTTTTATGATAGGGGGATGTTAGTGCTTTTTGGTTGTAGTTCTTTGCTGTTGCTTTACTGCCCCCTTTGTGGAGGGGGGCAGTCTGTTTTTTTTTAGAAACGGGGGGACGCCCCCCCGTGTCCATCTCCCTTCCATAGGAGGGAAAAAGGCCGTGATGGGGGCTTCTTGCATTTCTTGATGAACACAGAGTTCCATGAGTCGGCCCTGGGGCAGGGGGTGCAGGGGGCACATTTATCGCCTTTCGAAGCTTTTTGGCGTCAGGAAAACATCGGATAGGTTTGTGTTAATCAAATTTTGTGGCTCTCTCATAAAAAATTCATTTTGACTTCGACTCTCATCTGGTTAGGGGCTTGCTAAAAACTGAGTCAATTGGGACTTGAGTACCACTCATTTCCTTGTTGTCTTTGTGTAGGCCCCTTCTTGTTTAAGTGGGGGCCCAATACTGGCGTTGTTCTCGATTTTGATTTGGCATAGGAAAAGAAATATTTTGGGGTTTTTTTTTCGATTCATTTTTTTGCTTTTATTTTCTTCCCCCGATTCCTGACTCCAAAAGGGATTTTTTTGCTTAAGTTCGATGCTTGCTATTTCTCTGACCATGTTCCCTGCGCATTTCAGATATATTGACCTCTTTTACCGCCTGTTATTTTTTTTTCGTGCCTGTAAGGGGGCCCCTGTCTCTTTTTTTTTTTACACTACTCCTCCTTTTTTTTAGAGGAATAACCTTGTGCATACATCGAGGCCACCATTAATCTGTTCGGGCAAAGTTTGGGGTCTGTGTTTTAGATATTTTCCCAGCTTATATGGGTTAGGACTTTTTTACTTGGCCCCACTTTATTTTTTTTGTTTTTGAAGTTGAATTTTGGGAATGCCCCTCGTAAATATCCATTTTGCGGTCTGGGGCTCCAGCAACGTCTGAACCTAATTATGTTGTGATTGAGTATATGTTTTTGATATGGTGACATTTCTTATCAATATCATTGTTAGTGAAGATGGGTCTAGTGTATTCCCCAGTCTAGTGGGTTTATTATTGCGGGTTTAAATTTTAATTTTGTGCAGAGATTTAAAAGTCGTGTGAGTCGGGAAAATCGGGGGAAAGAACTAAAAGCCAAAATGAAATCAAAAAGAAACCCTAAATACTTTTTTTCTTATCCCAAATAAAAGTCGAGAACAACATCCAGTTTGAAGTTTATTCAGGTAAAGCAAATACAGTTACATGTTTTTTATAAAATGCAGCAGAGTTAAAACCTGAGATAACCCAAAAAGTCAACAGTGATTTATTTCCTTTGGGGCCCTTTTTTACCTATTATAATATGAAGGGTTAAAAAATTTTTTCTTATTTTTCTATAATGAAGATAAATCTTATTGTACTAAAAAACTACTACTACACAGGGTCACTAAACTATTTACAATCGGGGGTCATTACATGTCAGTGAACGCCTTCCCATCTGAACAAAAAATAATGGAAAAATAAATAAAAAACGACTAGGAAAAATAAGAAAAATGATTTTGAGGATTTTACTTAAAATTTAAATAATAAAAAAATGGCCTTTGGTTCTTGTATTTGGGCGGGAGTAGGTAAGGCCCGGACAGATTTCTGTTTATTAAAGATATGTGGTTATCCGGGGCGGATGGTGATAGTCCATGTTTTGGAATCTCCCTACCATTTGGGTTTGGGAGACCATAATAGAACAGGAAAAGGCCAGTATAGAAAATATTTTTTAAAAACCCCCCCATTAACAAATGTTTTGCTCCTTTATCTGGCGTCTATCCTGGATGACCACGCCAGGAACGAGGGGAAATGAGAAAAAATAAACTGGTTACCAAGGTTATGATAATAAAAATTAAGAATGGAAAAGAATGAAAATGCCAAAATCTTTACTGGTAACCGAAAACAAAAAAAAGGAACAAACAGTAATACCCCTGGGTAGATCACCCTACCTGTTGGGAGAAGAGGGGGGGAAAGCGACTCTCCAAACTTCAACCCCACACCAGGTAAGGTCAAACTACCAAGTAAAATTTGAACAAACCCAACCCCAAGAACTATTTTCGCCCCAGCCTGCCAGAGGGGGGGGGGGGGGGTTGCGCGACCAACTCGCAAAGGGTTTTCCCCCTGGTTTGCCTGAACAACTTAACCCCATCACGCCTACTTTTTTCCGTCAAATAGGAATAAGTTAAAATTACACGTGTTTTAGCTAAAAAATGAAAAAAATCTTTTCCCTCCCTTTCTGTGGCTACTTTCATCAACACCTTTTGGTACTCTTCTTAAACTGGTTCATGCTATGACTGGGTTTGACATGTGCGGCAGTCTGCCCCACTCCTTTAATACTGTCCCATAAAAAGGTTTTTGAATCATTGTCCCATCGCTTCGGGGTCGTGGGGACGGCGCGCAGGCGCTCCCTTCAAGTTATTTTCTGACAGTTTGCCTTTTTTGAGCAACAAATGGCGGTAGGCATGGCAGCCCGGTGGAAATACTGTTGGGAACTGTACGTGGTCCCCTAAGCATTCTACAATCAGGTGCTACTCCTACGTTTATTCGGAGTGTAGGGATACCCCAATTTAAGTTTTTGGTTGGCGTTAAGGGAGTTACGGGGATTTTCATCAATTTTATAAATGCGGTTTTTACTCAAGCATAGTTGAAAGTACCACGAGAAAGGGGCCGTGAATGCAGCAGGGAAAGGTATGTCCCTTTTCTATGTCTCCCTATGGACAACAAAAGTAGAATGTGCCCTTTGAAGCCCCCAATATATGGGGTTTGGGTCCCGTCTTTTTGGCGTTCTGTTGCAATTGGGACGGGGAAGATGGGCCTTATGTGGGACTGCCGAGGGATCCTTCAATCTGAAGTGAGTTAGCAATCAATTCCTTCAAGTTTTACTGGAAATTTCCCCGAACGCAGGTCTACGTATACTATCAGGACGACCGGACTTGGGGCTTGGGGATCATTTGACCATAGGGCCCAGCCCAATGCCATAGGAAACCGGGAAACGGAGGGAACAAAACCCAACCCCGGTGGATAGCATTGGCCTGTGGGCGGGAGACGATGCGGCCGAAAGGCAGGCATCGTGCATTTGGGAGTGAAAAAGTGGAAAAAGCGGGGGGGGGGGAACAGACCCCATGTGCTACGTTCCTGGGGGGAGGGGCCTGACAGACGACGAAAACGAACGATGAGGGTGACCCTGTAATGCAACAGGATGGAATTTGGATGAGGTTTTAATACCTTCCTGAGTTGAGGGGGGAGGGGTCTGGATATACAGCGGGGGACGCTCATTGGGGGAGACACATCTCTGGGGATTGGGAAGACCGTGTGCAATAGGGGAAGAACACAGGGTAGGGGCTGGGGTGCACAGAGCGTGCATGGAAGAGGGGTTTACATGTGGAGACAGGGGTTTCCACAAGAGAACGGGCTGGGACCGATATGGTGACTCTTAACGCCCGGTCAGAGACCTGGAAAAGTTTTGGGAACCCCCGGGTTGGTTCCCGGAGAGGGGGGTGTAACATGTGAAGTACTGAAAGGTTAAAAGGAAAAGGGGGGGGGGTTTGGGGGACGGGACGAAAGGGGAAAAACGGGGTCTAGTCAGCAACCAGGTATGCGGGTTTGCCATTCCAAGGCGGGGGGGAACCGTTTTTACTGTCATAATTAAAGGTTGAAAAGATCAATGTTAATGGCCCTGGACCCGGGGGTTTAAAAAAGAGTAGGGTGGAATGGTTTTTAAAGAGATTTAATGTAAATAGTTTTCATTCAGGAGCACAATTTAAGTTTGGTTGGGGGTTTGTCTTTTGAAAGGATAAAGTTTATGTAGGGGCTCTTTGGGGTTAAAAGGGGGGGTTCTGTGGCCCATCCTTTGCGTATTTTGGGTGGGGGGGGAGGGGGGGAGGTCGTGAGGGTGGAGGGGGGAGTGGGGTGCAACGAGGGTTTTTTTATGGGGAGTGTAATCCCGGGCGATGGCAACGCACGATTAAGGAAACTTTGTGAGGGAATTTTTGATGTTATTTAAGGGTTTTACCTTTGTACTGTCATAGGGGAGTTTGGGGAATTGTTTTATTAGGGGGGGGGGATTTTGGAACCGAGGGGGCGGGATGTATTTTTGGGCATGTTATAATTTTTTTTGGAGACTGGGGGTTTTGGATGTTGTGTGGAGGGGTGGTTGGCGGGTTTTGAGAAATACGTTTTCAGAGGGGTTATGCTGAAAGTTTTAAAAAGGGGATTATGCAACGGAAGCTGACGTGTGTTGGATTTTGGGACTTTTTGATTTGTGGTTTTCTGACATAGGGCAGTTATAGCTTCTTGATTGGGGAAGGGTTTGGGTTAGGATAAAAGGGGGTTTTTGGAAATTTAAAATGCAAACCGTGGGGATGAGGAGGTGAGTAGGTTAGGGGAATGGGGGCAAACTTTTGGGATTCTAGAGAGGTAGAGTCGTGTGTTTTAGAATGGGGGGAAAGGCCCGCTAACCCGGGGTATAGCAGGTTTCTATAAGAGGAAGGGAAGGGGAAAAGGCAGGGTGGGGGTAGGGGTTGGGCAAAATTATTTTGAATATTAAATGGGTTTTTAGAGGAAGTGGGGGGGGGGGGCGGCGTAGGGAAAAACATGGGCAATAAAAGGACGGGTTGGCAGAGTTACATAAAGGTAGATTTGATGCGTACCTGTAAGGGCGGGAATGGGGCTGTGCTGTGGGGTGATAAACCTTCGGGAATGTTTTGCGAGGTTTTGGGTAAGGCAGAAGGATTCGACTTTTTTAAACTTGGGGGTAAGGAGGATTGGGGTTTTCAAAAGGGCGGGACTGAAACTACAAAGGGATGGCAATATGCGATTTGGGGTTTCCCCAAAAGAAGGGGGGAAAGGGGGGGAGGAGGGCGATGTATTGAGGAGGTGTGGGGGGGGAGAGTTTAGGGTCATGTGGAAGGAGGGCAGGGGATGGGAGGTGGATTACAGGGGGAAGTTGGGGAGGTTTTTGTTCAATTGAGTACTGGCAAGCACCGGGTATAGGGGTATCAAATGATTTTTATGAATTCAAATGGGGGCACATTAAGTCCCCTGTTGGGAGGGTCGAATTGTATCGACGGGGGGGGACAGTTAGGAAGACTCAGCGAAGGGAGCGATTATACGCAAAAAGCAAGGGGGAAAAAGATATTGAGTGGTACAGAGCTATTTCGCTAATTGTGCCGACTACAAGATTTTCGCAAAGATACGGGGGCAAAGGATAAAGAAGGTGTTAGGGGGGGTTATTCTAAGGGGCAGAAGGGTTTTATTCTGGGCAAAAGCATGAGAGAGGGCAGGCCACTTTAGGTTTTTTTTGGAGGGTTGCAAGGGGGGAGGGTTTTTGGGCATTGACGGGAAAATGCATATGATCTGGGGATAAAAAAAATTTTTGAGGGCAAGTTTGTGCACATGGTTTTTGGGCAGGGGAGTGGTGGGGGGGGTTGATAAATGTTTCTCGCAATGGTGCGGTACAAATTAAGGGCAGGTTGGGAAGGCCTGAAAGGGATGGAAGGGGGTTTTGAGACGGGGTGTCCCCTGTCCCAAATATTTTTTTTGTTTGTATGCAGCACCCCTTTTTTAGGGGCTCGTTGGGGGGGAGGGGGTTTTTTAAAGGGGAGAAGGATGGGGTATAAGTTTGGGTGGGGTTGGGGGATATACCACTTTTCTGAAAGCCAGAGTGGGGGATTGCTTACGGTGGAAAGGTTTTGGGAGCTTTTGGGGGAAGGGATTGGCAGCGGTGAACAGAGCAAAAACAGTTTACTAGAGGGGGGGTGCCTGGGGGGGGGGGGGGCTTGGGGTTGGATTTTGGGTGGGAAGTAGGGGTAGGCAAAAAAAATTTGGGGATTTTAATACATGACAGATGCGCAGGGGGCAGGCAGGTTTTTTTCGGAGGTGTGTGGGAAAGCATAAAAAGGTTAAGGGTTTACGGGCGGGGACGTCCCTTACAACAGCGGGCGATAATTGTAAATCCATTATTTTTATAGTAAAGTGTGGAGTAGGGCGGGTGCACCCACGGGGGGACTCCAGACGTACACAAATTTCAAGGAGGCATTAACGTTATGTTTTTTGGTTTTTGGGGAGGGCAATTAAAAAAGGAGGGGGTTTGATGTCGAATATACCGGGGGGGGAGGAGTGGGGCCTTTTTAGGTTGGGGCCGAGAGTAAAGGCCTTATATGTAAAACAGAGGTTTGTTAGGGAGGGGGGGGAAAGAGGGGTTAAGTGGGGAAAGTGATGGAGGAGTGGGGAGAGGTGGAGCGGGAAAAGAATTAATTGAATGCAAGGATAGCTGAGGTTATTTGTTATTATTAGGGAGGGGAAAAACTTAGGGGGGGGCTTTGGTGACGATGGCAGAAGGCCGGGAAAAAACCATAAGGGGGGGGAAAGGGGTTTTCCCCTTGGGTATGATTGGGGTATGTTTTGGAATGACTTTCGAAAGCTTAAGTTAATCCCCGAATTGGGGAGTTTGTATATAGATTTATAAGGGGGTTTTAGCACAAAGCTGTTTTTGTTTCAATGGGTTTTGGTAGGGAACAGCCTGCGACACTGTGGGAACAGGAAACAGCTTTTCATGCGGTTTATTTCTGTGAAGAGTTTGAGGGAGGAAAAGGGTTGGTTTAGCGAAGGATTTTGGGTTGATGATGGGGAATAAGACCCTGCGACCTTAACATTAAAGTACACGGGTTCCCCAAGAAGGGGAAAAGGGGCGTTATGTATTAGTGGGGGTTTTCCCTGTATATTTCCTGGGGGAGGGGGACACGGAGGGGGAAAAAAATTAAGATTGGCAATTGGGGCGGGCATATATAAATGGTTTCCCAGAAACAAACTTATTTACGGGGGACAGTGGAGGGCATTTTTTCCCGGAAAAACCTACTGAAAAACTTACGGTCAAGGGCCCTCATTCAGTTGGTATAATTATCTAAAGGACGGGTTTTTTTTATAAGGGGGTTTCCATTATTTTTTCGGAGGGGAGTGTATAGGTAAAGGATTTCGAAATAATGGAGGGTCGGGGAAGGTATTACTGATGGTGCGTGTTGACATGTAAGTTTTGGGGCAAGATTTTGATACCAAGATTTGATAAATGGGGTCCTTGTGTTTTAAAAGATTTATAAAGTCACTGCCATGTTGTTCCCATTTTTTTGCAAAGATAATTTTTTTGGTATGTATTTTCGCATTTTTTTTTTGTAATTTGTAAGGGAATTTTTTTCCTCTTAGATGGGGTTTATAATTGTTTTTAAACAAAATTTTGTTTTCCATCACTTTTGTAATGTTATTAAGTTTCGATGCTGATGAAGTATGCGGAAAATCTTGAGTTTTTTATGCTTTATACGCTTATGCAATTTTGGTAATGTTTTATTTTTGTTATAGGGTAAGTTTTCGGATAATTACCAGATTTTGTTTTTAATTTTAAATCTCAAATCATTGCAGTATTAAAAGTTACAAAATTTTATTTTTGATCACTGCGCTCAATACGTGTGTGAATGGTGGGTGATTTATAGACGAGTTTTCAGGGGGGGGTCCCCCCCTCCAACTTTTTTTTGTGTGTATGTTCAGATAAAATTATCATTTTTTTGTGTTCAGTGAATGGTGTGTATTTTTTTTTGCGGTTTCAAAATTTTTTTTCCTCTGCATTTGTGATATAATTCTTGTAAATCTTGTCCAGACCTGTATTTTTGGGGCATTTAATTTTTTATACTACCTTTTTAATTTATGAGTTTTAAAAAAAAAAAAAAAAAAAAGGGTTTTTGAAGCCGGGGCCACTGACGTGGGTACTACAAAGTTGTGCTCTCTCCCCCTAGACTATGACTGCTTGCCCTTTACTTAAACACATGGGTCCTAACAGATGACAAAAAAAGGGAAATGAGTAAGCTACTAAAAACCCCGCGAACCAGACTGAAGTCAAGAATCTAAATAAATTTTTTTTATGAGAGAGCCCACAGAATTTGGTTAACACAAGCCTATTGATTTTTAATCCTGACGCCAAATTGACTTCGAACAGGCGATTAATGACATCCCCATGCTTCGCCCCAGGGCCGACCATGGAACTCCGTGTTCATCAAGAACCAAAAGCCCCTATTACGTTTTTTACCATCCTAGGGAAGGGAGCAGGGGCAGGGGGGTCGTCCCACATTACTAAAACAACAAAACATACCCCCACTCCATAAAGGGGATAAAGAAATAGCAAAGAACTACAGACCGATAGCACTAACATCCCAAATCAAAAATCTTTTGAAAGGGTCCTAAAAGCAAGATCGCCACCCTCTGGAACTCATCAGTTACAAACCCAGGGCAACAGGGTTTTAGGCGGGTCACTCTTGTCTGTCTCAGCTACGGGATCACTGCGAAAAGGTTTTTCATGGACTAGAAGACAAAAAGAAGCAGATGTAATATCACGGGGATTTTGAAAAAGCCTTCGACAAGTGTGACCATGGCATAATACGCAAAAAATCGCGGAAAATGAATAACGGAAAAGTTGGTAGATGGATCTAAAATTTTCCCTCACAAAAGAACACAAAGAGTAGTCGTCAACAGAGTCAAGTCTGAGGTGGCTACGGTGAAAAGCTCTTTCCACAAGGCACAGTACTCGCCCCACTTGTTCCTCACCTCATTTCTGACAAGGATGGAAGCCCAGCACCGGTCTTCCTTTTCAGAGACCAAATCCATGACAGTGTCTTCAGGGCAGATACGAAGGGCTCCAGGGGGAAAACCAACCAAATTTTTCACTGGGCTGCAGAAAACAACATAAAGTTAACGAGAGAAATTTTCAATTACTCCGATAGGTAAACATAGGAAATTAAAATTTCATCAGAGTATAAAACAAATTCCAGCCACCAATAAAGCGAAAAATTAACGTCAAAGACCGGGGAGTGATCATGTGGGAGGATCCACCTTCAAGAACCAAAACATTTATCAATCGCATCTGATAAAAAAATGACAATGGATAAAAAAAACCTTCAAAACAGGGATCCAGCCCATAATGAAACTTTTTCAGGTCGCTTGTTCTATTAGGCGGGAAATATTGCTGACACTAACACACCTTTCAAGGCAGGTGGAATTGCCTACAGAGAACCTACATGGCATGCATAACTGAGATAAAACACCTCATTACTGGGAGGTTAAAGTTCCTAAACCCTGTACCCCCGGAATGCAGGCGGGAGATACATATTTTTCACCTGGAAAATCCTAGAGGGACTATTTCCAAACTTGCCACGAAAATCATTTCTACGAAAGCAAAAGACTGGGCAGACATGAACATCCCCCCAATAAAAAGCGGGGGTGCATTTAGCACCCCTAAAGACAACAAAAAAGAAGGGAAAGACGTTCAACGCCTCCCGCAACAAAAAGGGGGATTACCAATAGACCCCTGGCTTTTCAAGCGGGCACTGGACAGGACCTAAAATCGGTACCTACCAGGGGCTGGGGCTTGAAGTTGATTGTTGCAGCCAGCCTAACACCGGGTTTATAGGCCCTCATCCACCATGAGGCCTGTCACAGACGGCCCCGTGGGGGCGTTTACCCCCGGAACTCTCTCCAGGTAAACCCCCCGGTAAAATACAACCTTGATGGTAGAGACATTCCCCTCTGCAATTACAGGAGAGGTTTTGCTGAGCACCAAGCATTGAAAACCTTGGCGTGAAGCTGCAGACCGGGGAAAAAAAACCCTTTGACACAGTTAAAATGAGGTATCCTGGTGGGAGCCAACCAGGTAGGGGGACTTCCTGTCTACACGAGGGACATTTGGGGAAGGAATTGGTTTAACAGATCCCCAGTAGGAACACAAGGGCAGCAGGACCACTAAATTCCTGCCAGCCAGAGGGGGAAAAAGGCATCCCCATAATAGGGGGGGGGGGTAGTGATAATGAAATGTTACAAGATGAACCCTTAAAAAAGCTAACCAGGGGGGGATGACAAACACACCCCCCACCTGGGAAAACACTTTTATGGGGTATGTTAAGAGGGACTATTTTGCCAAAAAATCCAGGGAACCCTCGTACAGTGGGAGGACAGGTCCAGGGATGTGGGCCACGGGGGGGAAAGTAGGGACCATTCATCAAGGCTAGCATACGAAAGATTTTTAAAAGTTAAAGAAAGGGGTGCTAAGACCACGGGAACCCAAAAAGTTTACACCCCCGAGGTCCACTTGGTGAAAACGGAGGGTTGAAGTTAGAAAAGGGTCTGTCGACAGAGTGGCCAGACGCACCGTGCAAGGGTCCGCTGTGGAAGCCTGTGGAAGAAAGCTTGATGTAAATTTACACCTACATCGCGGGGGGAAAAATGGGGAAACTTTTTGGGTCCTAAAAAGTTCCACAGTGCAGATGCATTGTACGAAGATCCCAACAGTCACAGAGGGAACGGTTTTGGGGGGCCTTTACATTCCCCCAAAAAACACATACCCCAGGTTGGCGAAGGGGGTTGGGAAGGTAATTTTTAATTGAAAAAATTGAGACACTTTACAACAAAAGGGAATCTTTATTGAAGAAACTTTCACCACACATGGCTTCATCAGTCCAATACAAAAAAAGTACATTTTAAGTACTTTTTTTAAATTGAAAATTTTCCCCTTCAAGGAAAGATGGTAGTTTAAATACTGTTAGTGAACAATATAGGAAAAGGGAGGCAACTGTAGATAAAATAATGTACCCCCTAAGACCTTAACATATTAGTAAAGCCAAAAATTAGGCGACACTAGGTTTTTTATTTTAGGGAGAATTCCCACCCAAGTTTGAATACTAAAGGAGGGGGGTTTGAGCCACAGTCCCCTCCTTTTTTGTCAAAAACCCTTAACAGGCACACCGCCCACGTCACAATATAGCCCCTGGGGAAATTTGGTGGAGGACCTCAAAGTACCGTAGATGACCTCCTCCTCAGGCCCATACAGTAAGAAAACCCCCCTTTCTTTCTCATATTTCTGGCCAGTTTTGGGGGGAATTTGAAGTGATGAACTGGGGGCTTTGTGCATTTGGGACGGCCAAGATCGGTAAGTGCCGGCTTTTCCCCTCGTTGTTTTAAGCTTAAAGATTTGTAAACCCCCGCTAGTTGTTCGGGGAGTACACACCCCCTTGGAAACGGGAAATTTCTGAGTGCAGGCAATTCACTAATACCGACGAATATTGCAGGAATTAAGCCCCATTTGCACATGGTTTGGGGGGAAAATCCAGGGGGGGCTAAAGTTTAGGGAGGTTAAGACCGGGATAATTCTCCAATACCAAGTAATTTAGTCCTTCATTCATGTATGCAGGCGAGATTTCTTGCAACATCAGTCATTTAGGGAAATCTGTCCTATATTTTGGAAATCTGTCCTATGAGGCGGGGGTACGACCTCAGGGCCCTTGGTGTCAGCAGAGTTTGCTAGGGTAAAAAACTCAATGGAGAGTCCAGACAAATTTCCCCAAAACTTCTATTTTGCCCTCGTCGCAGTCACCATATCAAAAACCCAGGATTCACAGAGGGTTAAAACGCCCCCCCATTCTGTTAGCTAGAACCCCTAATCTCGGCCCATTTTTGGAAAAAGTGATTTTTGCGTTGACATGAATAAAGTAAAGGGCCCTTTTTTCTAAAAAAATTTATAATCATAAATTTAAATGGAAAGGGGGGTCTTTTGTTTAAAAAATTAGGTAAATTTAATTTGTCACATTGCTTAAGGGTAACTGTGCCAAAAGGCATTTTTTAAAATAAAATAATTCGGCCCCCATTTCATAATTGTACATACAAACCAATGCCCCACCCTTACACATTTTACATAAGGTGTTTTTTTCTG
Source organism: Cherax quadricarinatus (assembly GCF_026875155.1). NCBI lineage: Eukaryota > Metazoa > Arthropoda > Malacostraca > Decapoda > Parastacidae > Cherax > Cherax quadricarinatus. The sequence goes on along the minus strand of NC_069402.1, from coordinate 3,049,981 downwards.
TTTTTTTTGCATACTTTAGTGAGTGCAGCACTTGTTTTGGTGTTTGAATAATAAGAATGTTTATAAAGAAAAATTATAGCTCTTAAAAAAGTCAGGTAATGACCCCCCCCAAAGGTAAATATATGATGAGTGCGAGGGAATTTTTTATTTCTTTTTTTTTTTTTTGTTTCTTAATTTTCTTCTATTTTTTTCCTTCTAATACACTAAATTTTTTTGTTCCTCCAGCCAAAAAAAACGTAACCCTAAGCTTGTATAACTAAACTTCTTACTTAAAAACGTAAGACACATTGCAAGTGTCATTACGATTTTTAAGTCATGTTGAGGGCAGTGAAGGGACTTGAGCAGATTTTTCGCCGGCACGCTAGGGGAATTCGTCGTAAAAAACTTGCATTTGTGGTCACAGAGGTGCCTGTGCAACTTTCCTATGGTGTGAAATATACCTATTTGGATGAATTTATTGGGCAGGGTCTAGTGGCTAACGGAGGGCGGGTTTTTGAACTATGACCGGGGTTCAACCCCGCCGGGGGTAGGGTTTTACAACTTCTTCTTTAAACAAACAATTCCTGTATATTATGAGGCGCAATTCAGAAAACAGCCCCAAGGGCCAAACAAAAAAAAACACCAAAAAAATCAACTTTAAACAGGGGTACCCAACAAACGCCGCTCATCTACGCCCCTCCCCACCACCGCTCAAGGAAACCCCACAACAATAAACCAAAAGGCTGCCTCTACCCCAAACCACCTTCTTTTCCCCGGATTCAACCTCCCAAAGTAGCCCTTCAGGTATACCAACGCCCAAAAACCCTAAAGTCAGCATCCCCCACCTTAGTTATTGAAAATATGAATTTTCGGAGAGACGCAAACAAAAAAAAGACACCAGGATGCACAACCTGAGAACAAAATTCTCATCTTGAACAAAAGTTACAACACCAGGAATGATAACTATGGCAAGACCACCAAAACATCAAGACACCATACAGAACAAAAAATTTCTTTTAAATACAAAGATGAAGAAGCAGTAAAACAACTTAGATAACCCGTTCAGTGATACTTTGCTCTCCAAGAAGATAAAACATTTACTTTTTTCCGTGATATGAACCAAACAAAAGTAAAGAAATTTTTCTCTAATCAAAAAACCCAAAAAAAACTTACAGTACCAGAGTCAGAAAAAGGGAGCCAGGGTTTCTAGGTTCCTGTTGGAACTTATTGGGCCGAAAGTCCCACGGGGAAAAACACATTTCAGGGTTTTCACCCACCCAAAAACACAAACACACTCCCCCGGGTTTGGGGGAGGGGAGGAAGGTATTCTTAATTTAAGATTACCCTTCACGAAGAAGTAGTTCATAATATTAGGGTTTTGGGGGCAACTGTAGATAATAATAATGAGACCTAAGACCTTAACATAGATAAAAGCCGATAATTAGGCAAACACTAGGTTTTGTTTCAGGGAGAACTGGCAGCCCAAGTTTTTAATCTGGGGCACGGGGGTTTTGAGACCACCGGCTTTTTCTATTACCAACACCTCGAGCAACTGTCCGTAAACAGCAGGTGGCGCCCCCACGTGTCTTCACATATGAACCTGGGGGAAATCTGGTGGGGGCACCCCATTTTTACCGTAGATGACCTCCCTGCAGGCCCGTACGTAAGACAAGACTCCCTTTTTCTTAGATTTCTGGCCGTGTTGGGGAAAAATTTCGAGTGAGTAGTGTGGGGCCCTTTGTGCAGCTGGCATGCATGAACATACATACCAGGTCTCTTGTCAACCAGAAAACTAGTGTCCATTCCGCATAGTTATACTGGGGATACGCACCCCCTTGGAAAAAAGGAAATTTTGGGGGTGAGGAGGTCACTAATATCGACTGAATATTGCAGGAACTAAGGCTCCCCGGTTGCCGTGGTTTCTGAGGGGGAAATCCAAAGGGGGTAAGCTTAGGGAGGTTGAAGATCAGGATAAAATGCTGCAACTTCAATAAGTTAGTCCTTTACGGTGATGCAGGGAATTTCTTGCAAAATCAGTCATTTATGAAAACGTCCTATAAGCCACTTGTGAGGCGAGGTACCGACCCCCAGAGCTAGGTTCAACAGAGCTTGCAGGGTAGGCGATCTCTTGGGGCAGTCCGACAATTTTTTACGACCCCAAAACAGAAAAAGTGTTTTGTTTTGATTCCACTCACATGACAGGAAAAAAGACAAATTATTACGTCTTTTAAAAAAAAGAAAGATGTTTAATAAATGAGTGTTCGTCTCTCCAAAAAACGTCAGAACCTCCTGTATAGGTCAGAAGACTTAACGGGGAATAATGACACAATACACCAAAGCTTCACCGGGGGGGAAAATTTTTTATTAGGGGAAAAAAATGTAGGGCAAATGTCACAATCCGAACGAGAATGGGTATGGGTGCCCCAATAAACAATTAAACTAAAAAAAAAAAGATCTATCACGATTTCTCAGGATAAAAATCTTAAGAATAACTAAACAATGTCCAACCCCAAAAGCCTACGTAGTGTATTTTATTTTTGCTCCATTATTGGGGTTTAAATTTCATATCAATCCAGTAATTAAAAAATCAACTACCCATTATGTGATTTTACTAGTAAGCATAAGTCCCTTATATAATTTTTATTTTCTATTTTGCTTTAAAAATTTTTTTGAATTAATACTTTCTCTGTCCATATCACAACCCCATACTTTTTAAAAACTATTTAAAGATATTCTTCTAAAATTAACAATTAAATACCATTTTTTTTCTACATACAATTTTCCTTATCATTTTTGACATCATTTAATTACCATTACTTGTCTAATTTCCATAACCGTTTTAATATCACATTTACTATCTTAGAGTACCCTTTAAAAAACCTTTACTGACAAATAACCTCTAGTATAACTACCACTGCAAATTTAATCCCAAATAACTTTCTTAAAATTTAAAACTTTAAATAAACATTTCTTTTTCATTTTATTTTATTAATTAATCTTTTTGTAATCATTTTTACTTACTAAAAAATTTTTTAAACATATATTTAACCATCAATTTTTCTTTTTTACATTAATTTTATTTTTTTTACTTTTTTAACCTTTTTGTTTCCAAACTTTCAAGTTTGTAAAATTTCAACTCCCCAAACCCCCTAATCTAAAACACAACAAAACTTTTGGAAATAAATGCCTTTATTACACAGCACACAAAACCAGCATTATCCTAAACAATGCTAAAAGTCATAGTTCTTAACACAACATCAGGGCCTTAAGCAAACACTATGGACCTCCCCGGGACTCCTTGATCCTAAAGACACCCCTTTTTCCTCATTATTCTTACGAGACCGGTTTAGCAGGAACAATTTGATTTACCCACTACCAGGATACACAGCAATCCCCAACACAGACCATACCAAGTTGGGGGGGGGTACTGCAATTATTTCTCTAACCAACTATCTTGTATTAGCACCAATTGCTTTAGTGATGAAAATTGAAATGCTTTTTGCAAATTTTTACTGTAAAAAACCTCAAGACGCTATAAAAATCGGTGCCATATACCGGGGTACCCCCCACAAACATCCCAAACTTCAGTGAAATCTAAAGTCAACAAACAGACAAATGAAAAAGCACCACCTTCTCTTTGCTGGGGGGGGGGGAATAGTTGAATGGGGGGGAAAAAAAAAGAAAAAAAAAAAAAAAAAGGGCGAGAAAAAAATTTAAAAAAAATTGGGGTTAAGAAAAAGGGAAATTAAAAGGGGGGGGGGGAAAAAAAAAAGGGGGGGGGAAAAAAAAACAAAGGTTTGGGGGGGAAAAAAGGGTGGAAATGTGATGGCCTCAAATTTCCCCAACCTGGTACCGAATTCAGACTTTTTTCTTAACAAAATACTTTCTATACAACAAAACCTAAAAAAAAACAGTCACGAATAAACGGCTCGTGCCCACTAACCCAAATCAAAATCCTTGATAAGAAACCCAATTAAAACATATAGACACTTAATACAAAAAAGTTTCTTTTCACATAGATTCAACAGCGAAAATGAAAGCCCGGATCTGCCCCGGGGCCAAATCAGGGAACTTTTTCATCAAAACTGCAAAACCCTATACGGGCCCTTTTTCCATCCCTTTGGGGGGGGCAAAAGACATTCTTCATTATAAAAAAACAAATACCCCCCTAAAAGGGGGGGTAAAAAACGCAAAAACTAAACCAATGCCAACCCCATATATAAAAACTTTGAAAAGGCCTAAGAACGGTCACCAAACCCCTCTAAAACCCACAGTTCCAACCCAAAAAAAAGGAGAAAGGCGTCCCCGTCTGCCTAACCTGTCATAGACAATCCTAAAGACAAAAGCAAAAAGAACCCGAAAAGTAAATATACAAAATTTTAAAAGCCTTGACAAGGTACCCCTCGAATAGGCCCCAAATCCCAAAGGAAAACAGGGGAAAAGTCGGTCAGGATCCCAAAATTTTCCTCACTAAAGAAAAAAAGTTTCAAAGAATTTTAAATCCGAGGGAGCCTACGGTTTAAAAGCCCCTTTCCACAAAAGGCCCAGTACAAAAACTCCCATCTTTTTCCCATCCCATATCCCGAATAACAGGATGTCGCCACACACCGTGTCTTTTCCCTTTGCAGAGACACCCCCTCTCTGCGTTTTTCCCCTTTTCCCTTGCAGACACTGCAAGCTCCAGGGGGACATCAACCCCAAAACTTTCAGTGGGGCTCAGAAAACAAAATGAAGTTCAACATGAGAAATTTCAAATTTCTCAATAGGTTAAAACATGAGGGAAAATTTAAAACTTCAAAAGACAAAACAAATTCTGGCCACAAAATAGAGCGAAACACCAACGTCAAAACCCGGGTGTTTGTGGGGGATTCACCTTCAAGGGCCATAACTTGTATCAATCGCATCGCTAGAAAAATGACAGGGTGGGTAATGAGAACCAAAAACTAGGGAGGCCAAGCCCATGATGACACTTTCAGGGCACTTTTTTTACTAGGTGGAATAGCTGCACTCTAACAGCACCTTTCAAGGCAGGGGAAATTGCGGACCTAAAAATGTACAAGAACTTTTACGGCACGCATAACGGAGATAAACACCCAATTTCTGGGAGCGCTTGAGGTTTTTCTTTAAATTGTATTCCCTGGAACGCAGGAGGGAAGATACATGATTATATACACCTGGAAAATCCTGAGGGACTAGTACCGAACTTGCACACGAAAAACACTCACTACGAAAGCAAAAGACTTGGGAGACGATGCAACACCCCCAATGAAAAGCAGGGTTCACTAGCACGTTAAGAGACCATACAATAAGGGGCGGGGGGCCCAGACTGTTCAACTGCCTCCCCGCACACATAAGGGGAAATTTCCAACAACCCTGGCGTCTTCAAGCGGGATGGACAAGCACCTAAAGTCGTTCCTTCAGCCGGGCTGTGGCTGTACGTTGGGTTTTCGTGCAGCAGCACAACAGCCCGGTTTTATCAGGCCTACCCCAGAGGCCCTGGTCACGACCGGGGCCGCGGGGGGGTTGACCCCCCGAAACTTTCTCCAGGTAAACTCCAGGAATCATTTTCACCAAAGTAAAAAAGAAAGCCAAACAACTGTACTGCCCCACGATTCCCCTACATAAGAGGGGAAAAAAAAAAAGACCTGGAAAACACTTTTTCCAATTCTGGGGGACCCAAAATGAAAAAAAAAAACCCAAAAATATTGTCCTAACAAACCCCCATAAACACCCCTCATCCCACGATACAGCTAAAAGATAAACGATTCTTCTCAAACATAGGATTAATCTCGCCATAAAATACCAATGCCCGTCCGGGGGACTACCCAATGGGAAATTTCCCCAAATTTTTCCTTCTATTTTGTACCAACTGAGCCCACAGAAGTCCCCGATTTTAAAGTCACTTAAAAATAACCTTGGGAAACTGTTCAGTCCCACCATTATTGTACAAGCAGCAGCCCTGTCCTTTCGCATGCTATTACATTACTTTTAACAAGTCACTAAAAAACCCGATTTCCTGACACTACTCAAGACGGGGATAAAACACCTCAATTATGGAGCGTTGGGTTCCTGAACCTGTATTCCCTGGAACGAGGCGGGAGGAAAACTTGATTATTACACCTGGAAAAACCTAGAGGGGCTAGACCGAACTTTCACACGAAAATCACTCACTCGAAAACAAAAGACTTTTGGCAAAAAATGCAACATCCCCCCCAATGAAAAGCAGGGGTGTCATACACGTTAAGAGACCCAAAAGTGTCAGGGCCCGAGACTGTTCAACTGCCTCCCCAAATAAGGGGGGTTACCAACAGACCCCTGGCATCTTCAAGCTGGGCCCGGGCAACACCTAAAGTCCGTTCCCCATCAGCCGGGCTGTGGCTCGTAGTTGGGTTTTTCGTGCAGCCAGCAGTAACAGCCTGGTTATCAGGTTGATCCCCCAGGAGGCCCCGGTCACGACCGGGCCGCGGGGGGTTGACCCCGGAACTCTCTCCAGGAAACTCCAGGGAAATCCAGACAGCAAGGGTTAACCAATACAAAAGGGGTGACCCTACAGACTAAACAACCCAAGGCCAATATCAAACTTTCCCTTGCTATCCAAAATCTTGAAAACTCGTGCACGGAGACTATATTCATTTATAACTCACAAAAAAATACTCAACCCCCCCCAATTTGGATTTAAAAAAATAAAACACAATGATCAATTATAAAAAAACAGCCTGCTTTACACAGCATTGGGAAAATAAGGAAAAATTTGTAGGAATTTTATTGGCCCAAAAAAGCGTTGACACAGTAGCCACGAATCCTACTCCAACACTTGACCATTACGGTATAAGAGGCCATGCGCTTGCTTATTTAAATCCCACTTTCTAATAGGTATAGTATTCACCATTAAAGACACAGCCTCATCAATCGGCCACTTAATACTGGGGGGTTTCCCCAGGGAAGTGTCCCCCTTGGGCCCCGCTCTTTCCCCATTTACATCAAGACTTCCAAACTTCCCAACACCCCGAAACCATTCTTTTACTGCGACCGAGTATGTCATCTCCCACCCCGATCTTGCCACCCCAACACCATTTTTAACGAGGGGCTCTCAAAAAAATCGACTTGGGGTGACAAACCAAAAAATTTCACTTTAAACTGACAAAACCTACTATATTATGTTTGGAAGCAAAGCAGGGTTGCGCAATTTAACATTGACGACAACATCTAAGTGACAGACATAAGAGGGCAAATTCCTTTGGGTATACCTCGACAACAACCCAAATTTCAGCACCCATATCCACACAAAAAAAAAAAGTATAAACCAAACCCCCGGGGCCCGGGGTGAACCCGCGGGGCTGAGCCCCAAAACTCCAGCCCGTCGCGTTTAGCCACTAGAACAGCTAGCCACTTTGATTATCCAACTAGGTTTTTCTCCTGTGCTAACTTTCCTTGGGTAGAAATACACCAGTTAGATGAATCTATTGTGGCTACTTCTAGTGGCTAACCGCGGGCTGGTTTGAGGGCTCTATACCCCGGGTCAATCCCGGCCGGGGGTATGGTTTATTTTGCAATCGTGTATTACGATTTCTTGATCAAAAAAAGTATCCAAAACGGTGGGGGCCTCTCCTGATACATATACGTGCCGCAAACTGCACTTCTCACACTATACCATTTACTTATAATCCAACCCCTATGCTATCGTCTTGGGGTTCAACTGCAGCAACACACCTAAAGCCAAAAAAACCCAAAAAAAGCCGCAGTAAAAAATCACTAAATCCCCCCGACAAAACCCCCCCCCCACTCTCATAGTTAAAAATTACTCCCCGTTCAGTACATCCACACTTTCTACTGGAAATCATATCTACAGGACCTTAAATTCCAATATTTTAAACCTTGCCCTAAAACGCTTTTTTGATATTGTGACAGGATCCAAGGATAACACCAGACACAAAATCTCAGACATTTCCCGTGTTCGCCCAAGCCTTACAAAAAAATTTAAAGTATTTCGAGGACCAAAATCTGAACACCCTACCCGAAAAAACTCTAGAACTGCAGACACATTCATCATTCAAAAAATACAGTTAGAAAAATCTTATTCCCCCCATACACCCAGACAACTAACCATGATAACCACCGGTTTGGGTTTACAATTACACTCACTCACCCCCGACTTTAAAACACAGAAAACTAATCTTAAACTTAAAAAAAATGAATCCAACTATCATAAGTTTGCCCATGATACTCAATTAGACACTTTGTATTGTGCTAAAACAAAAGCTTCACATTGAAACTCACAAATCAAAAAGTAGTCACTTGCCTTAATTCCATAATCTGTAAGGATTAATTTAAGAATTTAAATTTAATCTGCTCGAAATGCCCCAGCCAGGCTAGGTGTCCAGTGGCCCACTCTGTAATTAGTATTTTATAACATGTAAAACCCCACAATATCCAAATCCTGTAAACCCCACATTTTAACCCTTATAGAGAATAAACTTATTTGATTTGATTTGATTTGATTGATTTGATTTGGGGGGGAGATGGCAGATCAGAGAGGGCCTAGCTTCTCCCTACAAACCCCCGGGGGGCGGGGGGAAAGTGGCTAGGGCCCGGGGGGCAGTTTGGGCCCAAATGAGGGACACTATGCCCCCTCCCATGGGAGACCTAGGGCTCAACATCCCTAGACAGGGGGCCAAAACCGAGCCACCACGGAAAAAGGCCCGGGCCGGGAGAATACCGGAGAATCAAGAAGAAGAAGAACAATTGACCCTGCCCTTTTTAGGTGCCTGTCCAACGTTTCCCCTTGAAGACAGCCAGGGGTCTATTGGTAATCCCTATCGTAGGGGGTGAGAGTTTTGTGCAATTTGGTACAGCCCCCCTAGGATTTTCAGGTGTATATAACCATGTATCTCTCTTTTACATCCCAGGAATTCAAAGGCCTGTTATCCTGGGGTTTTAAGCAAAATAAACACGCAAAAACTTTTGCTTAATTTTCCTTTACCAAATAAGAAAAAATTATTACACTTATACAAATATGTACAACAAAAGGTATCAGTGCATCCACAGTAACAAGGCAAATAGAAGCCACAGAGAGAGACCGTCTTCCGGGCCCGCTCTAGAATGGGAATTACAAGGGCAGACAGGTGTGTGGGCCCACAGCCCTCTGCAAAATTTCCAAAACCATCTTCTTATTGGCTGGAACCTGGGGACTGATCGAGCGATTGGGCCCCATCGTCAAACCCCTTAGCACCTGTTTTTGCTGGGTTGGGGGAGAAGCTTTCAATGAGAGTGTACACGCCGAATAAAAGGGCAAACTCTTTGCATGCCACACCTCCCCTCCCGCATTCAGGGAATCAGGTTTAGGAACTTCAAACACTCCCAGTAAATGAGTGGCTTAATGCAGTTTTGTGTGCCCTGAAGGGGTTTTCTGTACATTTTTAGGTCAGCAATTTCACCTGCCTTTGAAAGGTGCTGTTAGTGTGCAGAATATTCCACCTAGATAGAACAAGCACCTGAAGGTGTCATTATGGGGCCCTTGGCATCCCTAGTTTTGAAGGTTCTTATTTTCCATCCTGTCTTTTTTCCCAGCAGATTGATTGATGCAGTGTTATGGTCCTTGAAGAAATTTTCTGACATGATCACCCCCCCGGGCTTTGACATTTAAATTTTTTGCTCTATTGTGTGGTTAAATTTTTTTTTATACTCCGATGAAGTTTTAATTTCCTCACTTTTTTCCCTACGGGGTAATTGAAATTTCTATCATTGAACTTTAAAATGCTTTTTGCAGCCCACTTAAAGATTTGGGTTTATTCCACCTGGGGTCTTGCAGTGTCTTCAATGAGGGCATGTCTGCAAATTCGGGTGCACTGCGAATGAAACACGGTGGTGCTTTGTCCCTGTCTATGCGATATGAGGATAGGAACAAGATGGGGGCGAGTACTGTGCCTTGGAAACAGAGCTTATCACCGTAGTTGCCTCGGACTTTACTACATTGACTTTCTACTCTTGTGTTCTATTTTTTATCAAATATAGATCCTTTACCAACTTTCCTGTTTTCCTTTATTTTGCATTTTTGTGCCTATACACCTGGGGACTCTTGTCAAAAGGCTTTTTTAAAGTTTTTTGTAAATTTGTCTACATTTTGTTTGCTTCTTAAACACTAGGAACTTGTCATATGGGCGTAGTTGGGACAGACAGGAGCACCTGCGATTTTCCATTGCCACTCCCCCACTAACATTAAACTTATTAAATTTTCATTAGATGCAGAGTTTGTGTTTAATGGGGAAGTTTTACACTCAAAGTTTTGGGATGGCAATGGGGAAATCCTCTCTCACCTGCCCTTAGTAATTTGCATAGGGGTTTTTTGAGAAAAATTACTTAACAAAATCCTTCCCAGTAAGTTTAAATGGCTAGACATGATGAGTATTTTATGTCATAGCAATTAAAAAAATAGAATAAAACCATTTTTCCCTTTTTAAGTTATATGATGTAGCTAATTCCCTAAAATTTTCTTTTAAAATTTTAGCAAAGAAATCATTTTCCTTTACTTTAAATTTTAATTTTACAGAAAAAAAACAAATAACTGTTCCATGAAAACTATTATTCTTTACATCAAAAAAGTTGAACTTCTGATTCCCCTCAATGTTTTTTTAGAACTTTAAAGTATTTGTGCCCAAATTCTTAATAAGAAACCTCGAAAATTTATGAAATGCTAATGATAAAAAAGAAACCAAGAAACTCATGTTCTTGCAATGACCAGTTTTACCTATTTTGGGTCCATATATATATATTATAAAAATATATTAATATTATTATAATATATATAATATATATATATATATATATAAAAATATAAAAATTTGTATAGATAGAAGTACTTAATATGTTCATGCATATACATACTACATACATAGTAAAGGGGGAACAAAAATGAAGATTGAACTACAACCAGTGTCACTGAAAAGGTATGTTTGCAAGGGCATGGGGGAAAAAATTTTAAGGATAGGGGTGGAGCACCCAAAAGGAATGAGCTTACAACGACAGCCACACGGTTTCAGGGTGGAAAATCCCCTTCCAAACCTACTTGAGTTCTAGACAGAGTGACGGCTGTAAACAAGAGAGAACGGGGGGTAAATTTATTTCTTTGACTGTAAAAGGCGTTTAAAAACATTCCACACAGAAATTAGGCAGAAGTTGGGAACCAGGCAGGGATAACAGGGGGAAGGGCCCAAGTGATTAAGGGGAAAACCTGTCAGGAACAACAGCGAGTCATGGGACTGGGGAGGTGCAGGTGGGCTCGGTACGACGGGGCCCCAAAAATCAGTCCTAGGTGCTGTTTTGGTATTTGAACGAATGACGGAATGAATGATTTTTTAAGTGTCCCTGTTTGCAGATGATTGAAGTTGATGAAAGAATTTAGTCGGACAAACCAGGCAGAATACAAAGGGGAAATGGGACAACGCAGTCCTGGCCAGAAACTGGCTCCGGAGTTTAACCCCCCCATGCAAAGTCATGAAGATTGGGGAAGGCAAAGAAGACCCCAGACGGGGTACACTCGGAAGGGGGAAAAAGCCTACAAACCCACCAAGCAAAAAGGGTCAGGAGTGAGTATGAACCGGGAAATCCTAGGCGCACACAACCAAATTACTGCTGCAGCATATGGGTATAGAGTCAACCAGGGCCCTGTACAGTGTAGTCAGTCCCACATTGGAATATGCAGTGCCAGTTTGTAACCCTCACCTAGCCAAGCTGTAAGGAAAAAGAGAAAGTGCATGGGTAGCGCAATACTATCCCGGACGGGGGTTGTCCTATGAGGAGAGGTTAAGGGGGAAACGACCTACGACACTAGAAGACAGGGGAGTTAGGGGGGAATGATAAGCATATAAAATACTGAAGAATAGAGGGGGGTGGGGGCAGAGAAAAGGGAAATTCCAAAAAAGGGACCAGCAAAAAGGGACACATTGGAATTGAAGACCAGATGAATCACAGGGGATGTTTTTGGGGAAATTTTTTCACACGAGTTTCAGGAAGTGGAAAATTTTGGGAACGATGTAGTGGGGGCAGGACCATACATAGCTTTAACAGAGGTATATAAAGCCCATGATGCAGGGGAGTGAGCCAGTGCGGCCAGTAAGAGGGGGGCCGGAGCTATGACTCGACCCCCCCAACCACAACTAGTGATACAAACATACTACATATACATTCATCAACATAAGACAAACACATTAATAGGCGCACACAAAACACACAAGACGTAAAAAAGATATCTACGATTTGTTCATGTTGGCTAAATCAGTATAGTCCTTTTTCAGTACGACACTTTCCACCACTCTCTGCCGACGTGTATCCACCTTTACTCTTCATGAATTATTATTAAAAACACAAAAACATTGAAATTTTTGGGTAGGTGGAAGGGTTTTTGTAACCAACTGGAGCCCGGTAATACTTACGGGGGGTATTTGTGTATATTTCAACATGTTGAACTGGCAGTACGTAGAGACGTCAGCACAAACAGTATAAATAATGGAGGTGTATCGTCTGAGCTGCCACAGCACCTGCAGTGTCCTCTGAAAACCCCCAGCACCCAGTGTCTCTCTGTCTACCACAGCAACCTGCAGTGTCTCTCTGATCTCCCCGCACCGCAGTGTCCTCTGATCTACCCAGCACCTGCAGTGTCTCTCTGATCTACCACAGCACCTGCAGTTTCTCTGATCTACCCCGCACCTGCAGTGTCTCTCTGATCTACCCCAGCACCTGCATTTTTCCCCGATTACCAACACCTGCAGGGGCTCTCTGATCTACCACAGCACCTGCATTCTCCTGTCTACCACAGCACCTGCAGGCCCCCTTCAGATTTCCACAGCACCTGCAGTGTCTCTCTGATCTACCACCACCTGCGTGTTCTCTGATCTACCCAAACACCTGCAGTGTCTCCCGATTACCCCGACCTGCGTGCTCTTGATCTCCACAGACCGCTGTCTCTCACATCAATCACAGCACCTGGAGTGTCTCCGACTAGCAAGCACCTCAGTGTCTCTCTGGTCTACCACAGCACCCTGCAGTGTCTCTTGATCTACCCCAGCACCTGCAGTGTCTCCTGAACTAACCACATCACCTGCAGTGCTCTCTTATCTACCACAGCCACCTGCAGTGTCCTCTCTTGATCTACCGACAACCTGCAGTGTCTCTCACATCTACCACATCACCTTCATGTGTCCTCTCACATCTACACAGCACCTGCAGTGTCTCTCAGATCTACCACAGCAACCCGCAGTGTCTCCTCATATCTACCACAGCACCTGCAGTGGTCCTCTATCTAACACATCCACCCTGCAGTGTCCTCTCAGATCTATCTACCACAGCACCTGCAGTGTCTGCATTGATCTACCGCAAGCAACTTCAGTGTCCTCTCAGATCTACCACAAGCAAACCTGCAGTGTCTCCTCGAATCTACCACAGCACCTGCAGTGTCTCTCAGATCTACCACAGCAACCTGCAGTGTCTCTTCAGATCTACCCACAGACCTGCAGTGTCTCTCAGTAACGAACCACAGCACCTGCAGTGTCCTCCCTGATCTACACAGCACCTGCAGTGTCCTCACTGAACAAGTCATCGACACCTAAACTCCATACAATAAATATCCTAAATGAACTAAAGCAAGCAACCAGACAATCAGTCATGTCGCACCTCCTGGGGGCGCTGACGGAGGAACAGGAATCTTACCAGGGGGCATCTGACGATTACGAAATTCAACATCTGGAAGCTGAAAACAGCGTCATCGTATCCAACAGCCCTCTATTATATGTGGCACCTTGTGGGTTATTCTCAGGTGCTTTACAGGAAGGGACACTTTGCACCTTCGCAATATCCACAACACCTTCATCAGGAGAACAAACAATCCCATCCGTTCCTCAGTCATGTTACGACTTCATGCCTATTGAACTGACGATCCACTGCTTTTGTGAAGCATAACTGAATTATTAAGCATCCTGGTTTCCTTACTGACTTGATGAGTGGCCACATCAATCATCCTGTTTCCTTACTGAACTTTGATGAGTGTGGCCATCAATTCATCCTGGTTCCCTTAATGAACTTGATGAGTGGTGCCATCAATCATCCCTGGTTGCCTTACTGAACTTGATGAGTGTGCCCATCAAATCATCCTGGTTCCCTTAAGAACTTGATTAGTGTGCCATCAAATCATCCTGTTCCCTTACTGAACTTGATGAGTGTGCCATCCAATCATCTGGTTCCTTACTGAACTTGATGATGTGCATCAGTCAATCCTGGGTCCTTACTGAACATGATGAGTGTACCATTTCATCCTCCTGGGTCCTTACTTAACTTGATGAGTGAACCATCAGTCATCCTGGTCCTTACTGAACTTGATGAGTGTACCATCAGTCATCCCTGGTTCCTTACTGAAGTTTATGATTATGAACTATCAATCATCATTAACCGAAGTTGTTTAAGGTTTATCAGTCATCCTGGTTCCTTACCTGAGTTGAATTAGTAAGAACCATCAGTCATCCTGGGTCCTTACTGAAATTGATGATTGAACTATCAATCATCCTTACCGAAGTTGGTGAAGTTAATCAGACATCCTGGGGTCCTTACTGAAGTTGATGACGTAACTATCAGTCATCCTTACCGTGAAGTTGATGAAGGATATCAGTCATATCCTGGGTCCTACTGAAGTTGATGACTGAACTATCAGTCTCATCCTTACCGAATTTGAGATGAAGGATTATCAGTCATTCCTGGGGTCCTTACTGAAGTTGATGACTGAACTATCAGTCATCTCCTTACCGAAGTGATGAATGTTATCATCATCCTGGTCCTTACTGAAGTTGATGACTGAACTATCCAGTCATTCCTTACCGAAGTTGATGAAGTTTTAACAGTCATCCGGTCCTTACTGAAGTTTGATGCGTTAGGTTACTTTGTCAGTAAACGAAGAAAAGGATTCTTGACTCGGGTCCCAGACATTATGATGACCCGCCATTGGAGATTTTGGTCATCTGACTGAGACCTTCCACTTGGCTTACCAGTCCAGCCCTTTAAAAATTGATGGAAAGTTGAAGAGTGAATCATCAGCTGACATTGTCATACTGTAAGACCTCACAACACACACACACACACACACACACACACACACACACAAACACACACACACGACACACACACACACACACCCAGATAATGTATAAATAGATCTAGTAAAATATAAAGTTACCCTATCAAAATTTGAAAATACAAGTGTGATATAAATAGTTATACCAATTATTTATCTCTAATAGATTATATCAAATAAATTATGCACAATAGTTACATCAATAAATTATTTTTTTCAGATATTCGGAAATGGTAATTATTTAACCCGTAGACTTCTTGGTGGCTTTAATCAGTTTAAAAACTAATGACTACACCATGAAGTGGATTTGGGTTTCAACACTGTTATATGGTTTCCACAGCAGTGGTTTGGGGGGAAGATAATTGTTAATGGTCCCATTAATGTGCCTCTGTAAGTGTTAGAGGTACAGTGTCCAGGACCCTTTATGTGATTCTGTAAAGTTGAGGTACAGTGTCTGGACCCATTATGTGCCTTCTGTAATTGAGGTAAAGTGTCAGGACCCATTATTTGCCTCTGTAAGTTGAGGTACATATGGTCCCAGGACCCATTAAGTTCCTCTGTAATGTTGAGGTCACAGTGTCTGGTCCCATTATGTGCCCGTGGTATATGTTGAGTACAGTTTCTGGACTCCATTATGTGCCCTGTAATGATAGGTACAGTGTCTGGACCCATTATACGCCCCTGGTAATGTTGAGGTACAGTGTCTGACCCATTATGTGCCTGTGTAATGTTTGGAGGTTAACAGTGTCTGGACCCATTATGTTGTGCCTCAGTAATGTTGAGGTTACAGTGTCTGGTCCCATTATGTGCCTTTGTAATGTTTGAGGTACAGTTGTCAGACCCATTATGTGCCTCTGTAATGTTTGAGGTACAGTGTCTGGACCCATTATGTGCCTCTGTAATGATGAGGTACATGTGTCTGGACCCATAAGGTGCCTGTTGTAATGTTGAGGTAACAGTGGTCGGACCCATTTATTGTGGCCTCTGAAATGTTGAGGACAGTGGTCTGGTCCCATTTTATGTGCCTGGTGTAATTGTAGAGGTACAGTGTCCTCTGGTCCCATTATAGCCTCTGTAATGCTGAGGTACAGAGTCTGGGTCCCAATATGTGCCTCTGTAATGTTGAGGTACAGTGTCTGGACCCATTAATGCCTCTGTAATTTTGAGGGTACAGTGCCGGACCCATAATGTGCCACTGTAATGTTGAGGTACAGTGTCTGGACTCCATTATGTGCCTCTGTAATGTTTAGGTACAGTGTCTGGACCCATTAGTGCCTCTGTAATGTTGAGGGTACATTGTCTGACCCATTATTGCCTCTGTATGTTGAGGTACAGTGTACAGGACCCATTATGTGCCTCTGTAATGTTGAGGTACCAGTGTCTGACCCATTATGTGTGCCTCTTAATGCGAGTTACAGTGTCTGACCCATTATGTGCCTCTGTAATGTTTTGAGGTACAGTGTCTGGACCCATTTATTGCCTCTGTAATGTTGAGGTACAGTGGTCTTGGACCCATTATGTGCCTCTGTGGAATGTTGAGGTTACAGTGTCTGACCCATATGTTGCCTCTGTAATGTTGAGGTTACAGTGACCTGGACCCATTATGTGCCTCTGTAATTGCGTGAGTACAGTGTCATGGACCCATTATGTGCCTCTGTAATGTTGAGGTACAGTGTCTGGACCCATTATTTGCCTCTGTAAAGTTGAGGGTACAGTGTCTGGACCCATTATGTGCCTCCTGTAATGTTAGGTAATTGTCCCTGGACGCCATTAAGTCTCTGGTAATGCTGAGGTACAGTGTCTGGACCCATTATGTGCCTCTGTAATGTTGAGGTACAGTGTCTGGACACCATTATGTGCCTCCTGTAATGTTGAGGTAGCAGTGTCTGGCTCCATTATGTGCCACTGTAATGCTGAGGTACAGAGTTCTGGTCCATTTATGTGCCTCTGTAATGTTGAGGTCCAGTGTCTGGACCCATATGGTGCCTCTGTAATTTTGGTACATGTGTCCCTGGACCCATTATGTGCCTCTGTAATGTTGAGGTACATGTCTGGACCCATTATGTCCTCTGTAATGTTGAGTACAGAGTCGGGACTCCAATTATGTGCCTCAGAAATGTTTGAGGTACAGTGTCTGGTCCCCATTATGTGCCTCTGTAAATGTTGAGGTACAGTGTCTGGTCCCATTAAGTGCCTCTGTAATGTTGATGTACATGTGTCTGGACCCATTATGTGTCTCTGTTAATGTGAGGTAGCAGTGTCTGGACCCATTATGTGCCTCCGTAATTTGAGGTACAGGTCTGGTCCCATTAAGTGCCTCTGTAAATGCTGAGGTACAGTGTCTGGACCCATCATGTTGCCTCTGTAATGTAGAAGGTACAGTTGCTGGTCCCATTATGGCCTCTGAATGCTGAGGTACAGTGTCACTTGACCCATTATGTGGCTCTGTAATGTTTTGTACAGTGTCTGGTTTCCCATTGATGTGCCTCTGAATGTTGGATGTACGTGTCTGGTCCATTATGTGCCTCTGTAATGATGAGGTACAGTTGTCTTGACCCATTATGTGCCTCTTATGTTGAGGTACATTGCTGGTCCCCATTATGTTCCTCTGTGTAAAGCTGAGGTACCGTTGTCTGTCCCATTATGATGCCCTCTGTAATGCTGAGTACAGTGTCTGGACCCATTATGTGCCTCAGTAATGTTGAGGTACAGTGTCTGGTCCATATGGGCCTCTTGTAAATCTGATGTACAAGTGTACTGGTCCCATTTGTGCCTGCTGTAATGTTGAGGTTCATGTCTGGACTCCATTATGTTCCTCTGTAATGTTGAGGTACAGAGTCTGGACCCATTAATGTGCCTCTGTAATGTGAGTACAGTGTCTGGACCCATTATGGCCTCTGTAAGTTGTTGAGTACAGTGTCTGGACCCATTATTGCCTGTCGTAATTCGAGGTACAGTGTCTGGGTCCCATTATGTGCCTCTGTAATGTTGAGGTAAAAGTGTCTGGTCCCATTATTGCCTCTGTAATGTGATTGTACAGTGTCTGGACCCATTATGTGCCCACTGTAATGTTGAGGTTACAGTGCCGGTGCCCATTATGTGCCTCTGTAATGTTGAGGTACATTGTCTGGACCCATTATGGCCTCTGTAATGTTGAAGGTACAGTGTCTGTCCCATAATGTGCTCGTATGTTGAGGTTCATGTCTGGTCCCATTATGTGCCTCTGTAATGCAGAGGTTACAGTGTCTGGACCCATTATGTGCCTCTGTAATGTTGAGGTACAGTGTCTGGACCCATTAATGTGCCTCTGTAATGTTTTGAGGTACAGTGTCTGGTCTCATTATGTGCCTCTGAATGTTTGAAGGTACAGTGTCTGGTCCCATTATGTGCCTCTGTAATGCTGAGAGTACGAGTCTGGACCCATTATTGCCACTGAAAAAGTTGAGGTACAGTGTCTGGACTCCATAATGTGTCCTCTGTAATGTTGAGGTACAGGTCGGACCCATTATGTGCCACTTAAGAGCTGAGGTACAGAGATCTGTGGTCTTGTGGACCACAACACAGACACAGATCAGCTTTTTGATATACATCGTGTCCATATTTTCCCCACACTGTGTAAAAACTCTATGCACATAAAGGTGCCCCCAAATATGGAATTCATTAGCCAAGAAGATATTAAAGTACCCATTCTGAAAACCAATTAAGACCTTCTCAAAAGCCAATTAATCCACCCTAGACTAAATGCTAAATACTCATTACACACTTACACACTTAAGTTCTCCCACATCATCATCATAACTGAAACAATCACATTGTTTGACAGGAATATAATTGGAAACCTTTTGTTTTCACAAAAAGCATTTTGAAGCCACTGTTTCACAAACCGTTTTTTTTTGAATATATGAATATATCTTTTGTCCTTATATAAATTATAATCACTTATAATCATAATCTCTGGAACAACTATGATAAATAAATAACCTACTGTACAACTATGATAAACTCTTTAGTGTTACGTATATCCTGTAAGACCATAATGTAAAGTTATGCCCTTAATGCCTAGCTAATAGAGGCTCTCCACCCCCCTGTATTGCAACCTCACTATTTAAATACATATTCTCAATGTACAGATTGCCAAAGACATAAATAAATAAATAAATAAATAAATAAATAAATAAATAAATTATGTCCCTCTGTAATGTTGAGGTACAGTGTCTGGACCCATTATGTGCCTCTGTAATGTTGAGGTACAGTCCCTCGACTCACTATATTCCTCTGTAATGTAGAGGTACAGTGTCTGGACAAATTATTTGACTCTAATGATGAGGTACAGTCCCCTGGACCCATTATGTGCCTCTGTAATATTCAGGTACAGTGTCTGGACCGATTCCCCTGAAGGCGGAGCCGAGAGACAGCCATAGCATAAGTAAAGGCTTCACTCTCTTTACGACAACAGATTTCACATTCATTAAGATTGGCCTGACATCGGCAGGAAAAAGAAGAACGATTTTCATTGCAATTAATGCCAAGTGGTAGGAACTGCAAGATGATCGGCATGATCTAAGCACCGCCAACCGGGCACCTTCCCAGGCCTGCAGGTATTTAGTGTGATTCCGAATTCTCCAACAATTTAGAACACTTATGAGGTGTCGGTACCACTTAACAGACCCCTAGGCGAAGTTCGCCTCGAAATTAACAGAGATGGGCGTTCATGGCAGTCCAAAGGATAAGCGGGTGATGTTACTGAGCAAGAGTGCCTCCGCCCATGAGCGTGCAGGAACATATGAACCCACTATGAGGATCGGAGGTCCTGAAGGGCTAATTGCTCTAAAATATCAGTCACCACAAGACAGAAAATTACACTGTACAATGGTATGCAAAATATGTGAAAGATCAAGATGATCTGCATTCTGAACTGTAATATTGCGTGCACCACTCCGAAGAGCAGAAAGGATCTATTAGCCACCTTGTCGTAGAATAGATTTTTTTATTTCTTTACCAATAATCAATTGGAGATGTCGGTTGTAAGGGAAGAATAATTTGTCCACTGTAAACTTTAAACTAATGTGTGGTAAAAGGAAGTGGTGTGTCATGTAAGCCATTTCGGGTTGATAGCAGAAATCAAAGGGTCCTGGAATGTTTAGGTCTATAGACCATGGGTATCCCGACCTGATGCATGTGGGCGTCCTGAAAACTGTCCGCACCAATATTTGGGGAAGCCCGACACATATTAAGATGTTCAAGGGGCATAGGCAATAGAAGAAATGGGTGGAGCCACACCACATTTGATGCAGGTGATGAAGAGCATCACCCAGCAGAAGGTTCAGGGGAATGGAAAAGTCAGGAGAATGTCCAGTTAATGAAGCCAGGTCCAGAACAGATACAGTACAAATAGGGCTTGGTAGATGAAGGGGAACCATGGAATGAAAGACTCCATGATGGTGGCACTTCTTTCTTATAATTTAAGAAAAAAAAAAGTAAGGGACAGTGGAGTGGATATTTAAATCGAAGGCATGGAAGGGCCATAATGTTCCTCCCTTCATTCAAGAGAACATGAAAACCACCAGCAGCGCAGAATTATCATGAACCTAAACCTAACCCAACCTTCACACCATTAAACCAGCACTCCGGATTAGCAACCTCACATACCACTGTGATACCTCAGTGGACAAAAGAGAGTGCAGTCGACACCCCACCACAAAAGCATGACCTCCCTCAGCTACCCCCGTCCCAGAACCGACGAGGCAGCCTCCGTGAGATACGCCCCATCACCTGCAGGACACCCTGCCCAACCTCCTGGAAAACCAGGAAGTGAGCAGGGGCACCCCAGATGATCCCTGATTCCACGACAACTACACCACTACCAAGGGGACCCCCAGGGAGTGGGATAAACCCCCGCACACATTCCCCCTACCTAGAAAACCATGATGCATAGACAACAAAGGGAAAAACGTGGGATGAGGAGGATGGGAATAAGGGAAGGGGTGATTGGGGGGATTTAGGATCGGTCCAAGGAAGAACAAAAGACTCTAAATCCTCAGACCAAGGCCTCTTCAATTCACCCACGAAGGAGCCCCTCATGAAGAGTTCTCCCTCCATATGAATGCTAAAAGCACATGATAGGGGTTTCTTGCAGTTCTTGATGAACACGGGTTTCCACACGAGTCCTGGTCGGGGGCCTGGGCAAGATGCAATGGACGTGACATTAATCGCCTATTTGAAGGTCACAATTGGTGTTAGGATAAAATCAGATAATTTTTGAATCTACCAAATAGTGAATGACAAAAAAATTCATTAGGTCCCTTCGACTCAGTCTAGTTTACGATTTGCCAAAAACTAGCCATACTGGAATCTAGTAATCATATCATTCTTTGCCATTATCTGGTAAGACCCATCTCATCTAAGTAGGGGCCCAATATTGGGTGTTCTCAGCTAGAATTATGGCAAAAGAAAAAAAATATTTTGAGCTTTCACAGTTACATTTAAGGCTTAGCTTTTCCGCGTGTTTCTGTCTCCTGTAAGATTCCATCAGCATAAGTTCAGTAAGCTGAATTCTCTGACCATTGGCCGTCCTTATATTACAGATATATTGGCCTCTATAGCCACTCTCATTCTTTTGCCTCTACGTGTCCATGGCTTTCTACACTATCCTGTCACTACAGTGATGTACATAACCCCAAAACCGATATGTAGAGATAGATATGCTGTTGTACTAGATCGCGTAGTACGAGGAGCATACATAATATTGAAAAAGACACTGAAAAAGTAAGAAGTGTCTATGCAACCAGAGTGACTCAGATTTGTTAGATATTAACATTTTTTTATTTAAGTGACATGAGTCATTGCAAGAGTAATAAAGTGAAATACACACTAATGCAACTCTTAGTGCGGCCGATTCTCATGCTGGGGGGGTGGTTGCGAGAACCCCTAAATGGGTCCCAATGAAGCATATTATTTATTTACCTGTTCATTATAAATTTATATTGCCTATATTTTGCGATATTAGCTAAATCATAAATATATTGCTTTATTGCCTTAATATTTTATTTTCTTAGTAAATTATTAGGTAGGATGTAACATTTTATAACTAATTCAAGTCTCATATTTCATGAGTGTTGAGTATCTGACGCCTTGTATCTAACTACCGTCTCTGCGCTTGTTTTTTGCTGCCGCTTATCTTGCATTGCTGGGAAGCAGCAGTCCACGGAGAGTCATGTGATCAGGTGGGGTGAACACAAGCCCTCACCTGGGTGAGAGACTGCCTTGCCTTCGCCTCACTCTTTTCTGTTTTACGTGCATTCCAACAAGAGTCCCTCTCCCTTCCATCTCTTCCAGCAGGCCCATGTTGAGGGGAGGAGATTGTCCTCTGTCTCTTTCTATTGTTGGTTCTGTATAACGCTGTTCACAGACATAGCCAAGACTTAGTGAGTTTCGGACGTGTACAGAGGCTGTGTCTCATAGACACTGAGAAACCTCAGGTCCTGAGTCAGTAGCTTCTACCTAATTTTGCTGGTTATCTGTGTACTGTCACAGTTGGGGGATTTTCTAATGCAGAACTTAGATTCATAGTATGGAGTTTTGTGACATTTGTGGAGGGATCTGCAGGAGGTCACTTACTTAGTGTCGTTATATTATCTCCTTGTTCCTGATTCTTTGGTTGCTGTTGCATGTTATATTGCTGTTCGGCTTATCAGTCATTTTATTGTTCAAGCAAGCGTTCTGATTGCCAGTTTGGGGCCAATAAGTTAGTTTATGGGGGAATTTTAGTCAGTCACTGGTTAAGTCTAATCGAGTCTTGAGACATAGTGAACTACTTAGAGCACTTACACACATACACACAAACTTACTTGTATATATTAGTACAGTGGACCCGCGTCTTACGATATTAATCCATTCCTGAAAGCTCATCGTATGCCGAAATTATCATAACGTGAATTAATTTTCCCCATAAGAAATAATGGAACTCCAATTAATCAGTGCAAGACACCCAAAAGAAATGAAAAAAAAATTACCACATGAAATATTAATTTTAATACACACAAACTGAAGAAAACATGCACAGTTAATACTGTACTAAGAATAGAATACATGACACTTACCTTTATTGAAGATCTGGTGATGTTTTGATGGGATGGAGGAGGGGAAGTGGGGGAAGTTGTTATTGTTTTGAAGGGAATCCCCCTTCCATTAGGACTTGAGGTAGAAAGTCCTTTTCTGGGTTACTTCCCTTCTTCTTTTAATGCCACTGGACCAACTTGAGAGTCACTGGACCTCTGTTGCACAACATATCTGTCCATAGAGCTCTGTACCTCTCTTTCCCTTTTAAAGATTTGTCTAAAGTGGTTCACAACATTGTCATTGTAATAGTCACCAGCACGGCTTGAAATTTAGCTGTGTGAGGGTGATTTTCAAGCAACTTTGCACACATTTCTTTAATCTCTTTTTTAAATTTCCATACTAATTCCACCCTTTTTACCACAGGGATGGCGCTAGAAGCTTTCTTGGATCCATGGTGACTTATTTTGCACTAAAAACACTGGGATAATGTGAAATGACCGAATGTATGCATAGATGAGACCGCCTGGCTGGCTTGTAAAACACGGGCGCTGAGGCCACACGGGACGTGTCCTGCACGAATCAATAAGGCGAGTTTTTTAGCGTTAGGGGAGGCAAATTTTTTTTCATTAAAAAGTATCGTATGGCGAAATTTAACGCAACGTGATGCCATTGTAAGGGCGGGGTCCACTGTATTATGTATTAAAATGCTAATAAAAGGATCAGATGGTACTTTAAAAACCATAAAATGTGATATGTGCCTTCAGCACAATACTACTGCACACGAGAGAACTATAGAAACTTGTATCCTATATTATATTCAATTGATTACTTTATATTATACACTTTGACAACTTTATTGTTATTACTAAACTTATTAAATTTTAATTTCTTTTGTTAGTAGCCTACCAGTTTTATCCGAAGCACTATTGAATCTTACTAAATTCTAATGGATAATTGGACTACTTTTTACGAAAACCCAGTAACAGGCTGGTGCTAGAAGGGGAGTCCCTTTTTAGTATTCACTGGAGATCTCTATCATTATTAGATATCGTGTTTTTTGTAACAATATATGGATCGCCTCTCTTTGTACTTTACATTTCTTCTTTTTTCCTTAAGGAATAAAGCCCTGAGCATACTTCGAGTGCCACAATTAATTTTTTCTAGATATAGGGTTGGATCCATGTTGCTTTGGATATCTTTCCAGCTTATTTTGTTTAGGATATGGTTAACTTGGTCCCAAACCCTATGTTTTTGTTATTGAAGTTGAATTTGGTGAAGGCTCCTTCGTGACTGAAACACATTTTGTTTATCTGGGGCCCTGCGCATACAAGTCTGTACCTATTAAGTTGTGATCTGAAAATATTGTGTTTGAGAAGTCCTCAGGTTGTTCTTTCAACTCTAAATATCTTTGGTTATCCTCATTTAGATTATGCTGCACAGTTTTGGTCACCGTATTACAAAAATGGATATAAATGCACTGGAAAACGTTTCAGAGGAGGATGATAAAAATTGATCCCATGTAACAAAAATCTTCCCTATGAGGATAGACTGAGTGCCCCGAATCTGCACTCTCTAGAAAGGCATAGAATTAGGGGGGTTAGGTTTAAGGTGTATAAATGGAAAACAGGAATTATTAAAGGGGAGTACATTCTCTGCCAGACGGGTTTTGCTGAGGCGGTTGTCAGCGCTTCTCCTCAGTCCCGACACCTGGTGGAGGAGTTTCTACAACATCACCAACAATGGGGAACTGCTTTTTGCCGGCGTGTTTAAACTGTTTGTATTCAAAAAAAATCAGGCTCTATCACCGCGACTCAGAAAAATTTTTTTAATGCCACAATCACGTGAAAAGGCATTCAAGAAAACCTTGTGTGGCGCCCCCTTGAATGGAACTTCACGGACTTCATCAATTTTGTGACACTCAATTTACGAGAAGTTTGTGACCCAGTACCAGGTATAAGTAAGAAAGCCCCCCCACAGTTTCTGTCCAGTTATGACTTTTCACATACTTTACGGGGGTACTTGTGCAAAACGCCCTTTTGAGGAAATGAATCGATATACTTACGTTTTTGACGTTATGGGAAGACCCCCAACCTGTCACCAGGGGTGGTGTCGACGGCCACTAGCTGTCTTCAGAGGGGTCTTTTATTTTGAAAATGCCCCTGCATCAGCCGTTCCTTCGTCCGAAAACTGGGGATTTTTCTTTCCCCGGTGTACTTCGTATCCGGGAAAACAGAAAAACTGCCGCCTCTGTGGTTTTTTTGGATCACAAGCGGCTCAATGTTTTCACGCCCCCACCATGGGCGTGGTCGTCGCCCCTGACTGATACCCCGTCGGCTCTAAAGAGGGGGTTGTCGAACCGCCCGCGACATCAGGATGCTGAGGTTGATCGACCCTGCTACTAAGCCCACTGTTGACTCTACCGGGGACTGCCTCCCTTTGACAGGTAACATTGAACATGAAACCCCCTCTGAAAGAGGGGCAGGTGATAGGGGGGGGCCGACATTGTATCTTCTTGAGTGCCTATTGCATCGCAAGTCTGATTCTGTCATTTCTGAGAGGGAGTTTACGTCAGAATGCGACAATACAAAGGCGAGTTTTGGGAAGTTCGAGAGCCCCAACGTTGAGGCAAAATTCACAAGGAAACACCCCCAAGTACTGACCTGAAGATGTTTTTTTTTAGGAACGTGCGGCCCCCCCGACCCGATATTCTTGACCCCGGGCCCAATTTTCGGGGAAGAAACGGGGTCGAAACCCTTTGGGGGGGGGGCCCGCGCGAGCCAACAGCGGGTAATACAGGGGGATTCCAAAGGGGGGGGGAAATCCCTTGGGTCTTGCCAGCGCAAAAAAAAAAGGGGAGGGTAGCCCTAGGGGAAAAACCACCTTTAACACAGTTAGGTGTGTAACTATTAATGTTAAGGTTTGAAATCGTCAAAAGTGTGTGCAGGTGCTGAGTGGTTAAAACGCTTTGCGGGTGTTTTTTTTTGCAAGAACATAACCAAAAAGGGGAATTTTTTTGAGAGGTGGTTATACATTTAAACCCCCACTTCCAAAACTCTGAAAGGGGGAGGGCTGTGTTGAAAAAGGACCACCCGTTTGTTTGAACTTTGGGGGGAAGGGGGGAGGATCACGGGGTTAGTTGCAGGGGTTTGGGGGATAAAGGGTTATTTTGTAGGGTAAGGGCCCGGGCTAACATGATGTTAATTTTAAAAAAATACTTTTTTTAGAGATGTCGGGTATATTATTTGGGGCCCTGCCAGAAATTAAGTGGTCGGGGGGCGGGAACTGTTGGTGCACCCAAAGACATAAACCCAAAGGGGGGCGGGTTTCCGTTCGCTTGTTTGGGGTGTTTGTTTCTGGGTTGGGGTTTGGTAGTTTAAAAACGAGGACGGACTTGGAGATTGAGCATATTTTTGTGCGAGGGCTATGCGAAATTTTTTAGATGGGGCGTATGTGCCGGCGGGTGGTCGTAATAAATTGCGTGTATTGAAGTTTTTTTTTCCCTCCAACCACTGGGGATTTTTGTAACTCGACGGGGGTTCCCCCACTTTTTAAAGGGGATACGGGAAACTAAAATACTAGGCAAAAAAGTGCGGATGGGGAACTATCCGGATTCGGGTCGTCAAAGGGAGTAGACCCCTGGGAGGGGGGGATTTAGTACGACGGTGGGATGAGGTTTGAACCTCGAATTAAAAATTTTTAGTCAGGGGGTAAGGAGGCACCGTTTGGGAAGGTTTTAAGAGGACCTGGGGGGTCATCTACGAAAATTTTATCGCAGGAGGGGCATCTGGGGTTTACCCGGGATAGATCGATGCTTTTAAAGACAAACCAATTTTGAAAAAAATTTTTGGGGGGTCGGCTTTTTCGAGTGGGGGGGAGGACTTTGGGGGGTAAAACCGTCTGTTTTGGTCTTACAATAAAAACACAAGGCGAAAAGCAACTGAAATTGTGAGTTTAGGGGTGCAGGAATAAGTGAGGGGTTAGTGAGAGACAGGTTTCTTAACAAAACAACGGGGGGAAAATTTTTTAAATTTTCGATACTTGGGAAAAGCTCCAGATCAAATGAAGACGTGAGGACATGCATACGGGGATTTGGGAGAGGATACAATGCGAGTTAAATGATTATACGCCTTCTCATGGGGGGGCCTAATCTGGGGCGGGGTGTGGACAATACAAAATGAGCAAGGGAAGGCCCGGGCATTGATGGTACCCCTTTGTAATTTTATATAAACATTTGGGGGGTAATACGGATTTTCATGGTTTGTTTACTCAATGCATAAGGAAAGTGTTAGCTGTCTCAGTGTAGGCAGTGTTGGCCCCCTTATTAGGAAATTAGGCCGTTTACTTTAAAAGGACTCCCGCCCCAAACGGATGGTAGTACTATAAACATATCAAAAACTTTTGATGAATAAAATAAAAAGGGTTTGAAAAGAAATCCATAAGGCCTTTTTTGGTGTGCCAGGTGGTCAATGTTGATGGTCATGGAATATCGGGGTTTTGTTGAGGAATGGGGGGTGAGGGGGGGTGGTTTTTGGGGCTTAAGAGGCGAGCTGCTTTGATAGTGGGGAAAGGGGAGTTCGTGGAAATTTATGAATGGCGGGGTTTTTGGAAATAGGTCATCGGGGGGGCCCTTTTCGTTGTACAAGGGACGGATTAAAGTAAAAATTAATGGGCAATTGGTTTTTTTTGACACTTGAGAAAGGGGCATTCGTCGGGGATGCCCCAGTCTCAAATGTTTTTTTGCATGTATCGGGACCCTTTTTATGGGCTGTTTTTGGGGGGGAGTAGGAAAAACGGGGGGCCAGTATGGTCGACCGCCCCTTTGTGGTTATTAGTGATACTACTGTTTATTAAACTTCACGGGACAATTGGGTTTTGTTGGGAGCTTTTTGACAATTGGAAAGGCTAGGGGGATGTGCTAAAGAGAAAAATCAAAGATTATGGATTGGGGGAGTGGGTGGGAGGGGAGGGATGCAGGGGGGTGGCGTTTATCGATCACTTATGAAATAATATTAAGGCGGAGGTCGACAATGAGGCGTGCAATTCGGGGAGGGTTTACATAGTGTCTTGGGGCCTTTAAACCTACGGGCCACGACATTAACCCTTCATCAGGGCGGGGTCGTTAATGTCATCTTTTAAGCAAAGTATGGCACTTGCGAACTGTATCCTCTTTTTGCAGGGGAGCAAACGTCTTTTTGCAAAGTTTATCTTTTTTTGGGGGGTTCGGGTTTGCGATTGCTCACAAACAGGGGTGAGACCCAATGAAATCGGGGGGGGGTTTGGGTCCATCCCTAAGGCTGGGGTTCAGGCATTTTACGTGAAGCGCTTTTTCCTCCGACTGGGGGATGCAGGGTGGGTTAAAGTAAATTGTATCACGACCGCGCAGGGGGGGAAAGGGGGGAGGAATTTAATTTGGTGCATGCGAGCTTTTCTATTATTGAACAGAGAACGTGCGCTGTGTAAAATTATGTACCTTAGAAAGGGCGGTAGGAGGAGTCATGGGGCGAGTTGAAGGAAAGATCCCATTTATGCTGGGGGTTAAAGGGGGAGTTCAACAGTTGCTCTGCCTCTCAAGACGGGAAGTGGGTTTTTTAATTTTTTACATGGGAAACTTGCCATCCGGGGTGGGGTTTTAATAGGGGTTTGGGGGGAAAACTGGGGGTTGTCCCGGGGTTCGGATGGGGAAACCTTTTCACGTTTGGGATTTCTGTGGGCTTTTAGGTATGGTACGAGAGTGGTTCTAGGGTTTTTCGTTTTTAGGGAGGGGGTTTGTCGGGACTCCGGGGGTTTAGCTTTGATGAGGTGGGGTTGATTTCGTGTATAAGTGCGGGGTCGTACGTTGTGGCCGATTATATTTTTGTGTCATGGGGATGAGGACGTTGATGGAACGAAATTAGGGGTTTTAAAACGGGGGCGATTTATAGGGCAAAAAGTCAAAATGGTTGGTATATGAGGGGAATGGGGGAAAAGGGACTTCCCGCCTGAATTAAAGCCTTGGAGTTCAGATTGAGATATTTTTAGGTTTTAGTGGGTAATTAACGGCTATCAGCTGTGTCTAATTGTGTTTTTTCAAGTACGTGAATGTTTTTTGTTTTCCGAGTTTATTTGCGCCCTTGGATGTGATGACGATATATCTTAATGCTTTTTATAACAACTTTTTGGAAAAGTTTTTTTGTCATTTATGCCCCAAAAACAAACATTGGGGTCATTTTGTAAGGGGGTTTCTTTTCCCACACAGTTGAACGTTTATTTCCGTTAACTTTATGCGTGTTCGTTTTTGGGTTTTCAAAAGTATAAGATATCACGTATTCTTTTTTTTGTAAAAATGGATGGAGCTTGAACAATTAAGCACATTTTTTAATGTGTGCATCTCGTCAGGTAAATTCACTTACAGCTCTTGCATTTGTTTTGAGATGCAAATATCACATGTAGTTTTTTGTTTTTTTAATTAATATTTTTTTATTGTTTAATTTTAGCGTCAAACCTTTCCCCCCTTTTAACGTATGCCTATTCTTAGTCAATGATAATAACCCCGTGGAGCGCCCAAATAACAATGTTTTTTTCTCTTAAGGCCCTGATTCTTAATTTTTTTTTAAAATTTTTTTAAAACCCAAAACAGTTTAAAATAAAAATAAAAAACAGTATTATCCATTCAAATTTAAATGACAAAAGATTGCACCTATAGCGCAAATATTGCTGCCAAACATAAAAACAAGAACTTTCGGGAAGAACATACCAAAAAAAAAAAATGTCAAAAGGGGCATGAATTGACAATAAACACATTCATTTATCAAAACCTTGCATAATATAAACGTACATATAACATGACATCTGACAAAGGCTCAATACCTTTAACTAAAAAATCAAAGAAGTTTTTAACATTAAAACCCCATCCTTCGCATTAATCAAAAAAAAAAAAAATAACATCATAAAACTTTCTAAAACTACATACGTATCCCTAACAATACAGCTTTACTAACCAACATACGAAAAACAAAAAAGAATACAGCTTTGAACACAAAAACGAAGCGCAATACTGTACAAAAACCCAATACAAAATCTCAGACAAAATGGGCTACTTCACTAAACGGCTAGATATGTCTGTTAACATACAGACTAAAAATTTAAAATAAAAAACTTTGCATTACACCAAACATATCAGGGGACAGACCAAATTTAAAACTTTTAAAAAAAATCGAATCATCAAATAAATATTTTTCTAACGTCTGACCCATGACAAAGCTCAATACAATGAAAAGGGGTACCACACACAACCACACACACACACACACACACACACACACACCACACACACACACACACACACACACACACACACACTAACCAAAAACTTTTCCAAATCAAATTAATCAAGCTTGCACAAAACAAAACGTATAAAAGTATATCCATATCAAAAACCCAGCACGTAACTAAAAACAAACAAAACACACTTCATTCGCAAAAAAATTTTTACTCAAGAATCAATTTTTACAAACTGAACACACAAAATTTTACAAAAAAATCTTTATATTATACCAATCTGAAAAGTGTTATATCTAACAAAAACGAGACCTTGACTCTAATCCCACTTGGACCATAAAAGTCTCCCCGAAAACCAGGGAAACCATTTTTCCAAACCCCATTCAAACACTCTCTTTACCCCCCCCCCAGGAGGCGACCCGCGTGTCCCGACCCCCCCAACCCCAGAAAAACCCCCTTTACTCACTCATTATCAACAAATTTACAGACCCAAACTTTTTTCATTCTATACCCCTCTAGAAAACCTGATCCCACCTCCTCCCTACCAAAACTCTGTTACGAAAACCCTCTTTCGATAGAACTTACCGCAAGAACCTTCCTTCTCTCCTCACTATCCCTCTCCCCCTCATCAACCCACACATATATATAAATCTACCAGATATAATCTTTAAACTTTTAGACACCCCGGGCAAACCCACCCATATCTAGACTTAAAGACGCAAAACCGACATCCCCCGGGCCCCCCACCCCCTGTACCAACCTACTTTTAAACCCCACCTAACCTCCTCAGCCCCTTTAAAAAAGTAAACACATGGGAAAGCTGCCACCCCCCCACAGTACCACCCCCCACCCTCTACAACCTGTCCGTTTCGTATATCTCACCAACGGAAGGGTCCCATAGAAAAAAAACATCCCTCCGCGCCCGAGGGTTTAACTTCCATTTTAAAAATAATCTAAAAAAACCCAAAAACTCTTTTCCCCCAACAGGGGAACAAACCCTCAAATGGATAAACCCCTACCTACAATAACCTACACAAAAACCCTTTTACGAACCTTTTTTCATTCCCTAACCAACATCACAGCCCTCAAAACATTTCGCATTCCCTCAAATCCCTTCCTCGTACCACATACCCACCTTCGTGTTCCTTCCCAAACCCCCACGTTCACACCCTCACGCAACACTTCCCATTTAATAAACACACATTTAGCCCCCCATCTCAAACCATCAACCCCCAACCCCCCCGACTTACAGGGAAAATTAAAACTTTTCCCTCCGTAACCAATCACAACATGAACCCCCAAAAATTTTTAATCAAGTAATATGTCCCCAAGGGCCGGGGTCAACCCCCAAAACTTATATAATAAAATGTTTCGCTTTTCGGTAAAGATTGGTGTGGGTCCAAAAATAAACCCCCCTCCTTTCCCCCTAACCTATGAGTTTTTTGGGAACCGTATTTAAAAAATTAAAAAAATTTTAAAGACCCGATTCTTTAAAACATTAATTAAAAAAGAAAATGATTGATTGATTTAAATTTGGTTCCCAAAAAATTTTAAATGTTAATTTTGGGGGGGTTTCCCTTGGGAAAAAGTGTGTGTACAATCCTTAAACCCCGGAGTTTAAATTTTGGGTAAAAATTTGGGTAATTTTTGTAAGAAAAAAGAAAAAGGGAAACCGGTTTGTAAGGAGGTTTTAAATATATAAAAACATTTTTAAAAATTCAAGACCCAAGAAAAAGGTCCATGGAAGTATCAAATAAAATATTTCTACCCCCCAAAATTTGAAATAAAAGTTAGAAAAACCCCAACAGGGAGAAAAATAATTTTAATTTTAAAAATATTTTAGTTTTTAAAATTTAAATTTTTAAATTTTAAATAAATTTTGGGGTTTTTTGGGGAAAATTTTAAGTTTTAATATTTAAAATTTTTAAACAAATTGAATTAAAAATAAAACAAATTTAATTTTTTTATAGGAAAATTTTTAATGATGATTTTAAAGACCTACGCTGTGCTACGAAAGGGGCCTTTTAATTAACCAAATTGACCAAACTTAAGGGGCCACAAAATGATAAGCTCATAAACCCTCTTTTGTTCTTACACTTTTGATAAAATCGCAAAAACCCTATTTCCCTATTACTACCTTACAATCTTCTTGGGGCCTAAAAACCCAAAAAAAATTTTACTGGGTCCCTTTAGGCCTCAAACCCTTGAATATCCCCCCCCATAACCCATTAACTTATCCCCTTTTCCCCCCCCTTGTAATAACGTATTTACCCAACTTCGACTATTTCCTCCCCCAAAACAAACCCTGTCTCCCTAAGTATAAACCTGCCAGCTCCCCTTTTCCACTCATCATATGGCTCCCTGGCCCATCTAGAACCAACAAAGCCGCCCCTCCGCCGCCCACCTTTAGCTCCACAAAACTTCTCCAATCCCATGTCCTTCAATCATCGACCTTCCCCGGCAACCCAAACTTGAGATTATTGACACGAAGACCCTTCCACAACACATTTGAACTTATTACCTAAAATCTTTTGCAAACAGACACCTTATAATTCCTGCACACATTCAGTGATATGGCTCGGTACTTTCGCCGAAGGGTGGGCTGCCCCTTGACCTTTCGGACCAACACACTACAGCTGATTACCTGCTTCTTTCTCCCCCAACTTACTCTTCTCCTCAAACGATTAAATAACTAACTATAAATCCCCTTAGAACGTCCAATGTTGTAAATAAAATCTACTGGAAGACGTCAATACACGGCGTCTTTCCCTTCCTCATTCTCGCCTTAAAACGCATTCTAAATTTCCTCTGCCATAATAGTTTTAAAGTTCCCACCTAAAGCCTAATCCGATATCACTATTTTCAAATACAACGTCAACAAACGTACACAACTGTGTCCCAACGCCACGTCACCCCCTCCCCTCTCCCCCAACTGTTCCAGTACATCTCGTACCAAGCCCTCCCGCATACCACACATCCCCTTCGTGGTTCGAATCTCCTGACCCTGCTCAATAATCCCAACCCATCTCCGTTACCTCTAAACATGGGATAGCTTCCACCGCCTGCTTTGCTTTTATCCTTCAAAAAACACAACGCCTGACGGCTTGTCGCCCAAAAAGCACTCTTTCCACCCCTCTGCCTGCCACCCTTACAGTCTTGAAACCATTCAATTGCAACACCCTTCAACCACCCCTTTAATTCATCTATTTCATCCATAGGAAAATTATTACCACCCACCCCCCGCCCATAGCAACCTCTTAGACCTATCCCTAAATAGTTAGCTAGTCCATATTTTAAATTATTAATACGTTTTTCCTCTTCTCTCACGATAACATTTCTAATCCTTTCCTTTGCAAACGCTATCCCACCATGTCACAATGTCATCCACCTCCCAGTTCTTTTTCCCACACTAAGCCCCTCTATAGGACTGAAAACCCTCCAACCCCTCCTCATGACCTAACACAACTTATATTTAATTTTCCAATTAACTTCATATATATTCCAGCGAGCGGTCACCCACCCAACCCGCACCATCACTGCCCTATGATCTGACATTTGGTAGCCTCCACAGTACTGAAAGATATCACATCCACTTCCGAGAAAAGGTAACACTCTATCTAGTCCTCGCAGCATATCCACTCCTAAACAAACGTATATTCAGTCTCCCCACCGCCCCCCCCAAAGGCATCACGTAACCTAACATCCCTTAAATAAATCCCTAAGCGCCACATGACATATATCCAGCCCCTTTTGGGTCCACATCAGCCACCCTGATTACACTATTCCAGTCCCCACCAACTATTTGCCACCACTGCAGTGCACTTTTAGAAAAACACAAGATTCCTCACACACAAAATCAATTCTTTTGGCCTTTTATGTTATTTTCTGCAAGCGCATACACACTCACAAAAAGACACACGCTTACCCATCCCCCACCCATCCACTAGGCGCAAACACCCACCCTCCCCTCCTCCCCTCGCTTCTCTGCAAAACAAACGGGGGGCTCGTCTCCCTTATTAAAATTCCCCACATCCACCTTTTAGACGTGAGATTGCAGGGTAACTACTCGAAATTCCTGCCACCTCCAACATCCTCTACCCCTCTTTTAAAATCGTCTTCCTGCAGGACCACAACATCCACTCTAGATTTATTCAGGAAATTAACGAAACCAAATCTTTCTATCCATACCGGCTACATAACCCATTACCATTTACAGACAACACCTAAGGCCTATTTAAAGTTGTCCTTCGCACCCCTCAGCTTCCTCCATCACTCAAAACAACCCCAGAGCTTAATTTTAAGTTTGACTACTTCAAGCGCTCCACTTACCCTCCCCCCTTCTTCCGGAGCCGTCCTATCATGGCTACCACCACCTACCTCCACTACCCTCACAACTTCACTCAACTGTTTTCCCCAGGCCATTGTGCAGGAGTAAAGGACGTCATCGCGAATTCTGGATGGTAGAAGCCCTCTTTTCTCGTGACCGTCATGTTACAACATTCTTGGTCAGATGTTGCCTCGTCGATTAACCTCCACCTCTACCAGAAATGGTTTAATGAATTCAACGGATGACTCCAACCACCATCACGTCCCCAAATTATCATGTCTCCGACATTCTGGAAGAGACGACTCTCCGATGATACCAACGACAGAAGTAACGTCCTCTCCTGGCAGTGACAAAGTCTTCAACACCTCCACCAATTCCTCCTCAATCTCAAGAACCTTTCTCTGTAATCGCTGGTTCCTCCAATCCACGAGGAGACGAATACCTGATCAGGCATCTGGTGAGGGACATCCAACTCACACTGGCGCCAGTCCTGTGTGCCGATCCAATAACTCGTCCATTCCACAAAACACCACGCCCTCCATCCGATGTTTGATTCTCACCTGCCACCTTTGAAGCAGGGACTGCGACGTCCACCAAAGCACACGTCTTTCGCTTGTCACAGGTCGCCGCTTATGTGATCATACTCACCACAAAGGCGGCATGTACGTCGTTTGACCTGGAACATTTCCATTACCTGCGTCCTGAAATCTTGTAGATACACATAGGACGGTATTGGGTGCCTCAAAGTCATATTGAGGTTTGAAAGAACCCTCAGGAAAACCACATAGGCACCTGCCGCCCACGTACCATGTTTGAGCATAATGCACCGTCCCAATACCTCAAACAATCTTTCCTTATATTCGCTCTCAAAGGGAACGTTGCGTAAACTTGATCGTACGTAAAATGCCGGAAACATCCTATCCATTCATACAACATGATCAGCTTGGTGTTGACGCTAATACTTACGTCCTGAAACCTGGAGACTAACGATTCAATAAACAGTACTGATAGCAGTTTGAACGAAAATTCTTGGCCTCCGTTTAATGCTAACACCATACAATCACTATCTTGTCTGCCATATGTCTCACCGGATGATTTTTGAGCAATAAACTGCCAGAACTAGGCGTTATCGTTCCTTAAGTAGCTCAATGCCTAACAGTATTTATCCGGCGTCTCAGACTAACCGCCATCTACAAACAAAGTGCACCAAAGTAGTTAACAGAGCGTGGACAGCACCACTACCACACCGCTGCAGCCAGGTAACTGACAAGGGAGTCGCCCAAAACAGCATGAGGGGTGGCAGACACAAAACAACCGCACTCTAACCTTGGA
This sequence comes from Cherax quadricarinatus, assembly GCF_026875155.1. NCBI lineage: Eukaryota > Metazoa > Arthropoda > Malacostraca > Decapoda > Parastacidae > Cherax > Cherax quadricarinatus. The sequence continues at coordinate 3,013,916 of NC_069402.1, read as the reverse complement.
CAGCAGCAATGTGAGTTCTAAATTAAGTCTTGGATACGTATGTAAATGATGCAGAGGGGCGGAAGCCACGCCTAGTTATATGCATATGTATATCATGTTGTATAATACGTGATTACATGTGTATGTGTGGTATTCTGTGTGCATAGTTTTTGTCGTAATTACATTGTTTATTTTATAGTGTTTATAATTTTCCTGTGCTTTGAATATTAAATATTTAATTATATAATAATAATCTTGTTAGTGCCTGGTATCTCGTTGATATATTATTTATATGCACCCATAACTATTTTTGTACTGAGTTTTAAATAAAATATAAAAAAAAAAAATCTGCACTCCTAGAAAGGCATAGAATTTTTTTTTTATTTTTTTTAAAACATCATAAATACAAGGTGTTTAAAAAATTAAATAGATCACCATACATTTTCTAAGGTACAACAAGTTTCCTCAAAAATCCCAAAAAAAATCTTTGTAACAAATACGAATAGATTATACAAAACAACCATAAAACACATACGTACGTTTCACTAACACACAAAATACCATAAGATAAACTGTTTGCACAACAAATAAACACTGGGGGGAAACCCCCCCTAAACCCATTATAAGTTACATTCACATATACAAACATGTTACATTAATGTTAAACAAAATTTTTATGTAATTTGCATACAAATTACAAAGTTTAAGAAATTCCAACTTTGACAAAAATTCAATGATTACTCTAACAAAAATTCTTAAAAATAATAAAAATTTTATAAATTGAACGATCATGTAAAAGCCAGCAATTTTCCCTCCATTCTTACATCACCCTAACGAGCTTTTTTAAAACTCTGCATAAAATTCAAATTTTAAACCACAAAAAAAGAGCCTACTAAAACGGGGAAAAACTAGACCCACTACTCAATGTGATCTGATAAGAAATATCACCATATCAAAAAACAATATACCAGACACAACATAATTTAGGTTTTAGACAGTATGGTGAGCCCCGACCACATAAGAACTATCACGAGGGGGGGTTCACCAAATTTAACTAATAACAAAAAACATAAATGGACCAAGTAAACCCAACCCCAAACCCATTAACTGGGGAAAATATACTAAACAACACGATCCAAAATGCCCAGAAAAATTAACTTGGGGGCACAATGTTCATAAGGCTTTTCCTCTAAGAAAAAGGAGGATAAAAGTAAAATAGAAAGAGACAGGTGCCCCCTTTACAGGCGACGGAAAAGAATAACAGAGCGGCTAAAAGAGGTCAATATATCTGAAATGCGTAGGGAGACACTGGTCAGAGAAATAGCAAGCATCGAACTTAAGCTAAAGGAATCTTATAGGAGTCAGGAATCGCGGAAGAACTAAAAGCCATAAATGAAATCGAAAGAAACCCAAAGTAATTTCTTCTCCTATGCCAAATCAAAGTCGAGAACAACGTCCAGTATTGGTCCCCTACTTAAACAAGATGGGTCCTACCAGATGACAGCAAGGAAATGAGGGAGCTACTCAAGTCCCAATATGACTCAGTTTTTAGCAAGCCGCTAAGCAGACTGAGAGTCGAAGATCAAATGAATTTTTTATGAGAGAGCCACAAAATTTGGTTAACACAAGCCTATCCGATGTTATCCTGACGCCAAATGACTTCGAACAGGCGATAAATGACATGCCCATGCACTCTGCCCCAGGGCCAGACTCATGGAACTCCGTGTTTATCAAGAACTGCAAGAAGCCCCTATCACGAGCCTTTTCCATCCTATGAGAGGGAGCATGGACAAGGGGTCGTCCCACAGTTACTAAAAACAACAGACATAGCCCCACTCCACAAAGGGGGCAGTAAAGCAACAGCAAAGAACTACAGACCAATAGCACTAACATCCCATATCATAAAAATCTTTGAAAGGGTCCTAAGAAGCAAAATCACCACCCATCTAGAAACCCATCAGTTACACAACCCAGGGCAACATGGGTTTAGAACAGGTCGCTCCTGTCTGTCTCAACTATTGGATCACTACGACAAAGTCCTAAATGCACTAGAAGACAAAGAATGCAGATGTAATATATACAGACTTTGCAAAAGCCTTCGACAAGTGTGACCATGGCGTAATAGCGCACAAAATGCGTGCTAAAGGAATAACAGGAAAAGTCGGTTGATGGATCTATAATTTCCCACTAACAGAACACAGAGAGTAGTCATCAACAGAGTAAAGTCCGAGGCAGCTACGGTGAAAGCTCTGTTCCACAAGGCACAGTACTCACTCCCATCTTGTTCCTCATCCTCATATCCGACATAGACAAGGATGTCAGCCACAGCACCGTGTCTTCCTTTGCAGATGACACACGAATCTGCATGACAGTGTCTTCATTGCAGACACTGCAAGGCTCCAGGCGGACATCAACCAAATCTTTCAGTGGGCTGCAGAAAACAATATGAAATTCAACGATGAGAAATTTCAATTACTCAGATATGGTAAACACGAGGAAATTAAATCTTCATCAGAGTACAAGACAAATTCTGGCCACAAAATAGAGCGAAACACCAACGTCAAAGACCTGGAGTGATCATGTCGGAGGATCTCACCTTCAAGGACCATAACATTGTATCAATCACATCTGCTAGAAAAATGACAGGATGGATAATGAGAACCTTCAAAACTAGGGATGCCAAGCCCATGATGACACTCTTCAGGTCACTTGTTCTATCTAGGCTGGAATATTGCTGCACACTAACAGCACCTTTCAAGTCAGGTGAAATTGCTGACCTAGAAAATGTACAGAGAACCTTCACGGCACGCATAACGGAGATAAAACACCTCAATTACTGGGAGCGCTTGAGGTTCCTAAACCTGTATTCCCTGGAATGCAGGCGGGAGAGATACATGATTATATACACCTGAAAATCCTAGAGGGACTAGACCGAACTTGCACTCGAAAATCACTCACTACGAAAGCAAAAGACTTGGCAGACGATGCAACATTCCCCCAATGAAAAGCACGGGTGTCACTAGCACGTTAAGAGACCATACAATAAGTGTCAGGGGCCCGAGACTGTTCAACTCCTCCCAGCATACATAAGGGGGATTACCAACAGACCCCTGGCAGTCTTCAAGCTGGCACTGGACAAGCACCTAAAGTCGGTTCCTGACCAGCTGGGCTGTGGCTCGTACATTGGTTTGCATGCAGCCAGCAGCAACAGCCTGGTTTGATCAGGCTCTGATCCACCAGGAGGCCTGGTCACAGACCGGCCGCGGGGGCGTTGACCCCCGGAACTCTCTCCAGGTAAACTCCAGTAATACCTATGAACTACTTTTTGAATCACAAACACAAATCTCAACATTACGAAATATTTATAGGATATATTTGGACGACTCAGGGTAATGTACACATGTTATATCCCTTTAAATACTTTAGTGACTCACAGACTAGATTGAACAGTAACAGGGAAGGGATAAAACATGCATGTATATATATATATATATATATAAAATATATAATATATATATAATATATATATATATATATATATATATATATATATATATATATATATATATATACATATATATATATATATATATATATATATATATATAAAATATATATATATATATATATATATATATAATATATATATATAATATATATATATATATATATTATGCAGGCTTGTAAACCCAAATATCTGGACCTATAAAACACAATCAAAAACAAATACTTTAGAAAACTTGTGACTCAAGAAAAAACGAGTCTTTACACAAAAGGAAAGCTTCAAAAACATAACAAATACTGTAAAGACACCACTGTCATTTGTACACAAAAGGTATAGTAAGTAACCCTAACTCCAGAATCAACAAACACACATCCATAACAACTAGAATACATCCATGCCCAATCTCATATTCACGCAACTCACACCTCCCTCCAAGAGACGAGCCAGCTATTGCCCACTGACCTACACGGAAACTTACGCGGCATGCCCGTTTATTATTCACAAATTCACAAGGCTTTCAATAGTTACCCTTTTTTATAACCGTCCAAAAAAACCCTTATCCCACCTCATCCCATACAATTCCCTATTCCTACACATTGTACGATAAAACGTTATTGCAAGGACACGCCTTCGCACCTCACTTACCCCTTTCCCTCTCATTACCCACGAAATATAAATGTAATCCACGATAATATAATCTAAAGCTCGTTTAAACGTCCTTGTCTAATCCACCGATGTCGAGACTTAACGCACGCAGAACCTGCACCCCTCTCCCCCCCACCCTCTGTACCACCCTACCTAACCAACCCCTGACATCTTCTAAACCTTCGCAAAAATAGACAACATGAAAAGCCGTGTCTTCTTTCCCCACAAAACCCACACCCGCCACCTTCCACGACTCTTCTGGATCGTATATTGCCCCTGACGGCAATATACCATGTAAAAAAACGGAACATGACTTCACGCACCCTAGGCCTTAATTTCAGCTTACTAAATCTGAGCCAAATATTTTCCCACGAGTACATGGGGAACAAACCTTCTACTGGAGTTGCGCACGTACCCCCCAGTAACCTACTTAAAACCCTTATGCGAATGTTTTTCCGTTCCCTTACCATCACCAAAGCCCGTAGTACAATCTCACATTCCCTCAATTCCATTCCCCCATACCACTTTATCAACCTCATATATACCTGTTCCATATTTCCTGCCATCACACCCACACGCCAAACCTCCCACTTTAGAAAAACACATTTTACCCTACGTTTTAAGTCCAACAATCCCAAACCTCCTCGATGTACAGGTAACATAACAACCTCACGTTTTAACCAATCACACCTTGATCCCCACAAAAAGGTAAATACTCATCTCAATATTCCATTGATCGCTGTTCCTGTAAGCGGGAATACAGCCGCAACGTGCCACACCTTACTATACAATAATACATTAACAATGATCACACGTTGGGCCAGAGTGAGATGTTGGGGCCTCAAAACACCCAGACGACCAATGACCTTTTCCAACGTCCTTACTGAATTTTCCTCCCGTGCCACATCCAAATCGTCTCTATAAATAATGCCACAAATCTTTAATGACATCGCAGTCGTGTTAACCACGTTACAGCTCACCATTCCTCCCCCTTTCCAGGTACCAAACCCCATGATCATTGACTTTTCACTATTTACCTTCATACCCGTGGCTCGTTCAAACACACACACAACATCTTCCAACACTTTCATAGACATCCGTTCACACACCAAAACAGTCGTATCATCCACATAACCTATTAATGCCGGCCAACATCTCCCTTCCCCTACCCCCCCCCTCACCCCGGGAATTGACTGTGTTCTCAACCATCCTGTAAAAGGGATCCTGAAAACACGCAAATAAGATCTGTGACATAGGGCACCCTTGTCGCAAACCTCTACCCATCTCAAAGTCCGTCCCCATACACCCATTTATTTGTACTCTCATCTTTGCTCCCTTATACAGCGTGTTTACCCATCCAACTATTTCTTCACCATAACCCTGTCTCCTAAGTATACTCTGCAGTGCACCTCTTTCCACTCTATCATAGGCAGCTCGCCAGTCTAAGGCCAGTAAAGCCGCCCCCTCCCCCTCGCCCTTTGACTCCACAAAACTTCTTAAAATCCCGTGACCTTCTAACATCGACCTGCCCGGCAACCCAAACTGCGATGGTGAAACAACCCTCCCCACCACGCATTTCACCCTATTACCCAAAATTTTAGCGAAAACCTTATAGTCTACACAGAGCAACGATATTGCCCTATACTTCTCAAGGTCTGGCTGCCCTTTGCCTTTCGGGACCAGCACCACAATTGCTGTATTCTGCTTATTCCCTAACGTACCCTTCTCCTTCATACAATTTAATAATATTACCATGAACTTCCCAATCAACGTCCAATGCTGTAAATAAAATTCCACCGGTAAACCATCACTACCCGGGGCTTTGCCCTTTCTCATTCCGTGTAAAGCAATTTCAGTTTCCTCCTCAGTAATATCCCCACCCAAAGCCTTCCTATCACTATGACCCAAATTGCACTTGGCATATGTGCACACCCTATTTAATTCCACTTCATCCACATCACTACTAGTCCAGTATTTTTTATACCACATATCCGCATATGCACTCATAGCTTTCGTGTTTCTTATCACTTGACCTGCTCTATGGATTCCCATCGTCTCATGTATCTCCAAGCTCGGGATTACCATCAGCGCCTGCTTTTGCTTTTGCTGCCACAACACACACGCGGATGGCTTGTCTCCCCACAAAACTTCTTCTAATCCTGCTTGCACCCGCACCACTTGAAACCGCTCATTATGCAACGTTCGCAAGCTCTCTTTTATGTCTACAATATCGTCCATGGGGTAAACACCACCAACCTTTCCCTGCCATAACAACCTCTTAATCGATCCTCTAAATAATTTACTAGTCCATATTTTAGAGTGTTTATACGTTTACCCTCCCTTACGTAAAAGGATTTTATCCTTTCTTTTGCTACCGAGCCCCACCACGTTACAATGTCTTCTACCTCCTGAGCTTCCCGTGAAAGCTCTTTCCACAGCATAGAAAAACCCTCTAAACCTTCGTCATCACTTAACACACTAATATTTAATTTCCAATAAGGCCGATAAATTTCTGCCATCCCCTCCCACCCTACCTCCACTACTACTGCCCTATGATCTGACAAGACCGTCTCGACCGTATTAAAAGACTTTGCAACTACTCCTTGAGAAATATACACTCTGTCCAACCTTGCAGCATATCCCCTTCTGATAAAAGTATGTTCCATTTCCCACACCCCTCCCCCAAACACATCACGTAACTTAACATCCCTCAACAAATCTCTGAGAGGTGCAGACATATGCCCAGCCCCTTTGGGTTCGACGTCAGCCGCCCTGATGACACAGTTCCAGTCACCCCCCACTATCACCACTTCCGGAAGTGCACGCAAAAAATAAACAAGGTCCTCACACACAAAATCCTTTTGTACCTTCGTGCTATTCTCCGCAGGGGCGTACACACTTACTAAAGATACACACTTTCCCATCCAAGTTCCATCCACTCTCAACACCCTCCCCCCAACCCCCTCACATCTCTGCAATACAAACGGGCTCGTCTCTTTTATTAAAAGACCACACCACCTTTCAAACGGATAGTTGGCAGGGTCAGTACTTTATAACCTGCAACCTCCAACACTTCCCCCTCTTTGAAATTGTGTTCTTGAAGGAACATAACATCAACTCTATGTTTGCTAAGAAAATTGTTTAACCAATCTCTCTTTAGTCTAGTACATAAACCGTTAACATTAGCAGTCATACACCTAAGGCCTGCTATATTTTCCACCCTTGCCTCTTCTCCTCTCGTTTTTCACCACTTGAATTGTTATTTCTATGGGTTTTCTTTACAGTACCGTCCCATTCGCCTCCCTTCTTGCGATGGCGTCCCACATGACCCCCCCCCCTCTCCAACTCTTCCCTCTCCCATCCTCTCAGTTTTCTTCCCAGTCCTCCGTGCTGGCGTCAGTACGTCATCTGAATCTGACGTAGCTGCTCGTTTCCTCGTAACGTTCTTATCCTCCATGTCAAGGTCTGAGGAAGCCTCACGGTGTACCTCAACATCCACTTTACAGTGAGGTATGAAGTCCCCCGATGTCTCAGTCTCATCGTCATTCCGCTGAGTCTCATATTGTTTACAATCTGGACTCAAAACGTCTCCAGCTACGTCATTCGTAGACGGAGCTTCCACCACAGGTGGTGACAAGGTCTTTAAAACTTTGTCCAATTCCTCCCCTATATTTAACACGTTATTTCGGGGTACCAATCCAGCAGATAGTATTGGCAACGACTCAGGTGCAGGGAGCTGAGGGGAGGACTCACTCTCATTTCGAAAAGCCTGTTCCACCATCTCACTCCACAAACGACCACGCCCTTCCTCTGATGATCGATGCTCACCTTCACCACGTGTGACCGGGGCTACCTCTTCTTGCACAGGTTTGGTCATGCGTCTGTTCTTCTCGCATGCCGCCGCTATGTGGTCATACTCTCCACAAATGCGACACGTACGCTGTTGCCCAGGATATAAAACCATTACCTGTGTCCTAAAATCTTGAAGATTCACATATGATGGTATGGGTTACCGCAACGTCATTTTAAGGCTGGAAGTACCTTCCAGCATACCTTCGTAGGCACCCATCAACCACTTACCCTGCTGGGCAGAATGCACGGTCCCATATTTCTCAAAGACGTTTCTGATGTCAGCTTCATTTGCCTCAAAAGGGACATTCCGCAACTTTATCCAGGTATAATATCGAGACACGTCCACCAGTTTCACACGCACAGCAGGCGTAATGTCAAAACACACATTTTGAAAGCGCGTAACCACCGATTCATAAACTGTCGCAGCAAGCAGTTTCACAAATATTCTATGCGCTCCATTCAATGCTACCCCATACAATTCACCATCTTGAATGCCATATGTCTCCCTAATTATCTTGGGTAAGAGTATCTGAGCTGAACTAGGTGTAATCGCACCTCGAAGCAGTTCAATACCAATAGTATTAATGCGTCTGCGATGACAAACCGCCATCTTAACACCAGTAATTTTCCAGCGGTGTCAACAGACACAACACCTCCTCGTACCACTGCTGTCAGGTTACTGAGGAGCGTCAGGCAAGGGTGTCTACACTGCCCAAGAGCGATGCAGACAATGAATGTATCTTGTTAGTGCCTGGTATCTCGTTGACATATTATTTTATGCACCCATATCTATTTTGTACCTGAGTTTTATATAAGATATAAAAAAAAAATCTGCACTCTCTAGAAAGGCATAGAATTAGGGGGGTTAGGTTTAAGGTGTATAAATGGAAAACAGGAATTATTAAAGGGGATGTAAATAGCATGCTAAAAATATCTAACATAGACAGGACTCGCAGCAATGGCTTTAAATTGGAAAAATTCAGATTCAGGAAGGATATAGGAAAGCACTGGTTTGGTAATAGAGTTATGGATGAGTGGAACAAACTCCCGAGTACCGTCGTAGACGCTAAGACGTTGTGTAGTTTTAAAAATAGATTCGATAAATACATGAGTGGGTGTGGGTGGGTGTGAGTTGGACTTGACTAGCTTGTGCTACTAGGTCGGATGCACTGCTTCCCTTAAGTGACGTGTCTGACCCCAGTAGGTCAAGGCATTGGCTTAAGCTGGTGGGGGAATTGGAGCTGCCTCACATAGGCCAGTAGGCCTGTTGCAGTGATCCTTCTTTCTTATGTTCTTATATGGTAATGTTTTCGTATCAGATCATCATTGTTAGTGAAGATGAGGTCCAATGTGGCATGCAAAGAGTACGTAACCTTTATTCGGCGCATGTACACACCCTCATTTACAGGCTATCTCCCCCAACCAGCGAAACCAGGTGACTGAGAGTTGACGATGGGGCCCCGTCGTTCAACTAGTACCCAGGTTCCAGCCAATAAGAAGATGGTTTTGGCAGTGCAGAGGTTATGTGGGTACCACTCTCCTGTCTGCCTTTGTCATTCCCATTCTAGAGCTGGTTGAAGCACGATCTGCTACTCTAGTGGCTTCTATTCTGCCTTGCTTACCGTGGAGTGCACTAATACCTATCACTGTACATAGTGTATATAGTGTACATACTGTTCTAAATTGGTGAAGATAATATAAGTCAAAACTTTTCTGCTGGTTTATTTTCTCCCTTTACCCCAGGATAACAGGGCCATTTGGGTCCTGGGTT